>JAAZTK010000356.1:0-22406 GCA_036507255.1 Megalothorax incertus
GGATTTGATCATGAAGATAAGTTCCAGGAAAGTCGTAAAAGTGGAATCCGAAAGGGGTTGCAAAGATTGAGGTTTGACCAATAGCCCATGTGTTGATGCGAAGGTTGGCGTCAAAGAATGATTTTATAGCCTGAATGTTATCCCAATGTCCCATCACTGCGGATTTGTGGCAGAATTTGGATTTTTTCATAAAATCACGTAATAATGTCTCATTTTGACTAAGGCCTGGGTAATCGAAAAGCCAGTGAAGTATAAATTGGGCATAAATGTAATCGGTGAAAATTAATTTACTTTTCAATCCCATTAATGTACAATTAAAATCATTAATGCATAAGAATGCATCAAATAGAACATCTTTTGAATATAACCGCCCTCTAGCATCATTTTCA
Source organism: Megalothorax incertus (assembly GCA_036507255.1). Lineage (NCBI taxonomy): Eukaryota > Metazoa > Arthropoda > Collembola > Neelipleona > Neelidae > Megalothorax > Megalothorax incertus. Next base: position 390 of record JAAZTK010000356.1, read on the forward strand.
AAACAATTCAGTTTACATTGTTCAAACGATTCGAAATGCTTAATTTCGAACTCAAAGGCTCTTTCTTGGAGTTGGAAAAATTCTCTTGACATAATCTGTTCATCTTTGAATGGCCTGTGGTCATAAATGGCGAAGCCATGTTCAAACAGTTCCGGGAAATCTACTGGAAATGTTTTCCCCAGTGGCGCCACCAAACCTGCCGTAATGAATGATTTATATCCATTTGTAATGACTATTCCTGTTCCAAAAAGCCAAGCCGTGAAGACGCCGAGAAGCCATTTTCTTTTGGCAGGAATCATTCTTTCAATTTCCACACCTTGTTCCAAGAAGGGGGATGTCAACGCCAAGATTAGGTCTGATACTCCAACACTTTGCTTTCTGGCAATGAAAAATACGCCAAATCCCATCATTCCGGAAATAAGAAAACAAAGGCCAGTTCCAAGGTCAAATGCTCTGATCAAATATTCAAATTCCAGACGATCATTCATCAATGTGGAACATGTAATGAAATTTAGGCTCGTATCATAAATGAGGATAAATTCATAAGGGGAACATACTTCCCATGCATTATTTTGACACAATGCATTACTAGCCCCAACGTCAATATTTGGTAAAGGTAAGGCACAAGCATAATCCGAGTATGTTATCGAGTAGCGAGGATGCAAATATTCACTCAAATTGTGGACAGAAAAGATTAAGCTTTGGAAATATTCAATATGAACTTGGGATACTTCTGATGAAATTGTAAATATTGAAATCCTTTCAAGAAGTCGAGAAAGATGCTTTATTTTAGCTTGGAAAAACTGGAAATCTTTACCAATATTAATTCCTCCAATAATAGGCCTTTGATATATTCCATCTTGAAATTCACCGACCATGTGACTGTGGAGCATTTTAATTTCTGTGATTTGGGCGTGGGTATGAAATTTAAAAAAAGATACAATTTCGAAGCATGCTATCAATTCAATCCCAAAGATTTTAAATGATGGAATTATTCTTGATGCCAAGTAATTTACATCATCACAATTGGTTGTGAACGCCAGAAGCCATTTTCGGAATTTCGGGTCAAATTCTGTAACATCCCAGAAATTGTTGTATTCAAACTCATATACTTCATTTGATTCACTCTGGAAAACCCAGATAGCACTACAATTGTTAAACCATTTACTAATAGGGGGTACTGATTCTGAGGATGAGTTTGAAGAAGTCTTATTCAGGATAGAAGCTTTATAAGGGATTTGGACATCAGCAAAATTAATATTTTGGATGGTGGTTGGATCAGTGAATATTTCAAGACGACATCCGGCAAATGATTCCGAAAGTAAATTGATATTTGATAGATGTAAATCATATCCGGCTTCTGATTGATGGACTTTGAATAAAATCGCAAAAATAATTATCCTAATCATAATTTATTGGATACAATTATTTACTTTTCCAGAATTGCTCCTTTAAAGATGCTCGTTTCTTTTATAAGAGGATATCACAATAGCATATTCTTTTAAAATATTAAAACAATTTAAACCCTCTTTTATAGACTTTGAAATATTCAATGATCCACGTGTCCTCTTATCGTATATTTTATTTTATATTTATGCATTTTGTACTAAAAAAGAGAGCTTTTAACAAAATTAATTTTCAAATAATTTATGTGTTTTTTCTGTAATAATTTCGTTAAATTCTCAATTTCTTTATTGCTTGCATCTGAAACTCATATTATAAAAATTAAATACCTACATGTATTAATATAGGTTTTGAAATATTTATTTACAATTCATAAATTAATGAAAAACCACATTTGTTGACCCCTCACAAAATAAATTGCAATGATGCTCGCTAAAATTAAGTTTGACTACATTTTAATCGAGCATCCAATTGTCTAGTCTATTTTTTTCAATAAATAAATAAATTAGATACAAAAATACATGTACAATTAAATACAAAATATATTTAAATACAAATTAAATACAATTAAACACATAATGAACATGCAATTTAGCAATCAAAAACAAAGTAAAATTATGGGCTTAAATATTTTAAAATATACTGGTAAATTAGCAAATAGTTTGCTAGCTGCAAAATTGGTAAGCTTGTTTAAAAATAAATATCATACATGTTTACAAAACACCCCAGTCTAAAATTATCGGTAGTTAATAAATATTTTACACAAAAATCAACAAAAACTCTATACTCCATGAAATATTAAACACAAAATAGGAATGCATTTTACTTTAATCAACTCCAGTGGCAATTCCTGTAAAGAATTTAATAAAAATTACAAATAATTTTTAAAAACTTTAAAAAATTTTTTACTTTTCATCAGAAGAATCCATCGAACAATCACTTATTCCATTACAAATCATTCTCTTTTCGAGGCATTCCCCTTTAAAAATTTTGCAATTTAAATTTTAATGATTTTAAATAGAAAAAATTAATTAAAACTTACCTAAAATACATCTATGATCGCAAGATACATTCTTCTCAACCCCGCGATTCCGGAATCCCGCAGAATGTTGGAAACTTTTTTCAAAATAATTGATTTTGCTTTGAATCCAATCCAGATAGCTGTTTACTTTTGTATAAACTGGAAATATTCATAAATAAAGATTTTAAAATACTACCTACATTTGAAAAAATATTTCTAATCTAAATAACCTCCTGGTCTATTCGCTCGAGCGCATCCATATCCATTTGAAGTCACTACAAAATATCAATTTATTCAAATTCCATAAGTAAAAATCCCTAAATTCAAATACCTCCATATAGAGACCATCTTCCATCATTTTCCTGACACATGAGAGGTCCTCCCGAATCTCCTAAACATGCATCTCTTCCACCTTTAATTTAAAAATTGCATTTATCAAATTAATTTTAAAAATGACGTCATTTTTCAAACCTCGATCATATCCAGCGCAAAACATTTCATCCGTTAATTTGTACAGGGGTAAGAACAGTGTCCTCTTGCGGCATTCAAAGGTTGATATCAGCGGAAGTTGAACTTCTTGAAGGGTATCCGCTTAAAATTCCAGAAATATGTGATTAAAAAAAGCCTAAAAAATATTTAAATAATTTTAAAACTTACGAAATACTCTTCCAACTTCAAAAAGTTGACCCCAACCCACCACGGTACAAAGTCTCCCATCTCGGATCTTGGTCTCCCGGCCTGGTAGGCATACAGGTCGAACAAAATCCGTGAAATTGACTTCGGTTTCAAGCCGTAGTAGGGATACATCATTCACAAATCACTACATCTTTGTATTCCGGATGTAGAAATATATGAGAGATTTTGATGACTTGTTCATAGGGTGAAAGAACGGTCGCACCACGCCTTAGCGTCCCAAGTCTTGCAACCCAAAAGTTCGATTGTGATCTGTTTTTTAATAAGGATTATAGTAAAAATGATTTAGAGAGCAACAAAACTGTATTTTTATGATATTTTACGAGGGGGAAATAAATAGGGTAAAAAAGATCCTTGAATAATCGCAATTTCCTTTGCAAAAATACCCTCGTAAATCTCAGCAAGTTGCAAACGGAACAATCTTGCAAATTTTTTTCGCTAACCAAATTAGCTCGCTTTTGCGTGAAATTGATATGCCCATTTATTTACCATCTCTATGAGGCATAATTGTAAACTGTCACGTTTATTTGGGAGGAATTTTTTGGGAGCCCCAAGGCTTTCAAGAGCCGTTAGAGAATACGAGATTTAAAGGGGAGTGACGCTAATTTACGAGTATGCCTCATTAATCTCGGGATGATAAATGAAAAATGTGTTTTTTGTAATTTAAAAAAAAACTTACTGGTAGAAACAATGCCCCGCTGAAAGAGCCCACCTATTCAATATGCACAGATTTTAATTTTGTAAAATCATGCTTAATTTCAAGTGTTAATTAATTTCTCCAACCTAGAGTTGATGAGCGTAGCTCCGCACTGATATTCTCCGTCTTTGTAAAGGGCGAGCTGCCAGGGCCATTGACCTGGAAGTGCATTTGACCCTCCAACAATTCTGTTTGGAAATAAATAAATAAATGATTAAAGAAATTAGGCGGTTAGGACATTCTGAAAACACCTTTTGTACCTTGGTGTGTTTTGAACAAATGTTCTGGGAGCTGTTCCGCAAATTAGATCTTGGCAGGTGACTCGGAGGACTTCTCTCGAGGAGCATGCCGTCTCTCGGAACCCGAGGCTTGACCCAGTGTCACGTGGAGATGTTTGACTAGTTTCATTGCTTATGTACAGCTCATAGTAGAGCCGCTTCTCGGCGTTGTCACCCCTCAGGGAATCCCGCATATCTTTAATCTTTTCCACGGATTCAAAATCCCTGTGAAATTGCCGATTTTTAAATGGATTTTCACCTTTTTCGTGCAAAAACTTACGTAAAGGTGAGGGCTTTGCACACGGCACGTGCCAAATCTTTAATTTCCCAATGTGTCACAACGGAAGAGAAGGTTTCCACACACAAATTCCCCCAAACTCCTTTTTTCCGGACCTGAATGCATCAAAAAATCATTAAAAATTGAGCTTTTCGAGTTTTTAGAAAAAGAAATCAATATTTGTGTGATTTACCATTAGGAGACCACTTCGCTCATAAGTTGGCGACAAATCCTGTTCAAGGATATATTGAAGTTCGTCATCTGTCGCGCTGTCAGGGTCAATCTCGCTACGGATAAGGTCATTCCTATGCCCAATCTTTACACATTCTCCCTCATCGTCACCCCTTTAAAATATAACCAATTAAAAAAATTAATTCTTCAAACAGCTTCAGTAAAAATGAAGATACCTTGGGCAATCCCGCTTCCCATCACAGATTTTGCTTCTATCAATACAAGCTCGGCTCCCTGCACAGATATACTGCCCTCTGGTACACCAATCACATACTTCATCGGAGAAGTCCTTGCAATCCGGAATCCCATCACATATTTTTCGATGAAGCATATTTGCACGTAGCATATCCACGCTAGAGTTTTAGTTAAATATAATATTTAGGTTGCATCTAAAAGGTACGTTCTGTAAATTACCATTTACAGTTCCTTTCATCAGAGTTATCTCTACCTACATAGTTCAAATTCATTAATTCTAGCACTAAAATTTCAATAAAAAAACTTACAATCTCGAATTCCATTACACCTTCCAAATGCAGAGATGCATCTCCCATCGGATTCACAACCTACATAGTTCAAATTCATTAATTCTAGCACTAAAATTTCAATAAAAAAACTTACAATCTCGAATTCCATTACACCTTCCAAATGCAGAGATGCATCTTCCATCAGATTCGCATTGGAAAAGACTAATTTGTTCAGATCCGTTCCCCGCATTCCGATTTATCGCATCTTTAAGGGTTTGACAATCTACAGGGCCTTGACTGCCACTCCCAGGGCCCTCGAGGACACTACTTGCCGTGGACTCCTCCTCTCTGATGGATGTCACAACTGAGAATGAAGAATTCTTCAAATAAACAAGGGGTGCAGGCTTTTGCGGGGATTCTGGTGCATTTTCCTCTGAAGCTGGAGTCGTACCCTCGACCTCTTGGAGTTGCCCCTGAACTGGAGAACCTTGGTGTACAAACGAAGCATCCCCTTTGGTAATTATAGGCGTCTCAATTGGACCAGACTCCCCATTTTGATTTACAGTGTAATTTTGAAAGATTTCTTTCAATAAATCTTCGACAGATTGACCTTTTTTCAGTACAAATTTGTAGACAGGTGAGTTGTTGACATAATGCCGATGATGGAGTGTAGTACGAGATGTGGAGGAACTCATAAGGGTCGGTGGCGGTGCTGTAAATATCGGGATTTGGACCAGGGATTTTTCTTGGCGGTGTGACATTCGGATTTTACCGGATTCCTCAATCCCTAGAGGGATAGGGGCTCCTGCCACGACCAGATTGACATTCTGATTTGTTCGTAGCTCCCTCTGAGAGTGACCCCCTTCCCCAGAGCCTACAAGTCCACGTCCATCATCTTCAATCACCGTAATTGCCCCTGTGGCGGCTGTAGGATCAGGGATATTCGAGGCTTCACCGGAAGTTCCGTTAGCTCCGCCTCCAGAAGAGCCCAAAGACTCGTCAAAATGTCTCATAACCATCGAGAGAACTTTATCCAATGAGGAATGTATTAGATTAGGATTTTTTCCAGAACTTCCAGGCATTTGTGGCTTTTGGAGGAGTTTATCAGAGTCTTTTGAGATGGGTTGCGGCGGAGGATCCGAGGAATTTGAGGATACCGTGCCAGGTTTTGGTCTTAGAGGTTGATTGACCCCTACATAGGATCGTACCCTTAATGTTGAGTCCTCCTCCGAGTCTTCAAGCCTTTGGTCAGCTCCTGGGGGTGGTAGAATCTTAGAGTTTTGAAGAGGTTCGGGTGTACTAGATTGAGGAGTTGAAATTAAACCACTTCCGCCCTCAGTTTCCGTTAATTTTGGACTGTCACTTCCCCTGTAATTATCCTTGAGAGGCTGAGAGACGTTTCTTGGACCCATTCCGACATCCCCTATAGCTCCACTCACGTCCAATGCCTCTAATTTATAAATCTTTGATGTAGACTGCTCACAAATGAGATGGTTCAGAGTTGTAATAATCAAGATATTCATCATCCTCCTCTGTGCTCGTCTCAATCTCTTCAAATTGGTTCACAATGGCTTTGTCTCCGGGTTTGGCGCTATCAAATTTGATTGATGCCAGCTGCCCGAGTGATTCAAGATGCCCCAGTGCATCATTAGGAGGAAGTGGACGTGGTGGTTGCATTATTTTACTTGGAGGAGTCAACACTTCTCTATTTCCGGGCTCTCCAACACCTATTACAGCAGATACACCCATTCTCTTATCAATTATTTGCTGTCCAGGTGGAACCTCTTCAATCTCTTGGATCTGGACCGGGACTTGTACATGTATTGGCTCATTTTGTGAGTATGACCCTTCAATCTTGACCCCTTGGTCTTGCGTAGGGTTCAGATAAAGGAGAGGAGTCCAGGGGGACTTGTCGTAAATCTTGGATCCATCAACAACCCGGTCAAAACTTAAATGGGGAGCTTGGCTTGTAATAGATACAAGATTTACACTAGGTGGTGTTGGTGGAGGGCCTTCCGGTTCCCGTAAATTAATTCTATACTCCTTTTGGCGGGTATTTATGGGTGTTACAATATGCGGGATATGGGTACTTGCAGGGATTGTGACTGGAGGTCGCGGCGGTGGTGGAGGAGGCGGCGGTGTTTGAGATACTGGAGCTTTTGTTGGCTGAGGAGTGGGCAAAGTCGGCGCTTCTTCCATTGGAACAAAATAATCATAATTTATAAGGTTGTGAGGGCCCGTGGGGTCACTTTTTGTTGAAGCTGGGGGGGATTTTGTAGGGGAATTTGAAATGTAGCCAGCGCTAGGGCCTGGCCATGGCCTTCTTTGGGGCTTTTGAGGGACTTCAGTCGTTCTCGAGCTCGTTGAGGGCGGGAGTTTCTCTGTTGTTGGAAGGGGTGTCGTTGTTGGAGGCTCCTCTGTTGTTGTAAGCCTTGGGGTAGTACTCTTCTGTGTTGTTTTAATCTCTGGACGTTGTGAAACCCCAACCCCAAGCTTATTAAGCAGATTTAGCTCATGAACAACAAAGTTATCGTCATCTAGAACGGATCCAGGTCGTACTTGATGTTGTATTTCATAACTATCCTCTTTCGGAGGGAGTGGGATATGCCCGCTTCGAATTGTATTTGCATTTACAGTCGGTAGAACATGATTATGATAATTATTATTGAGTAGATCCTCCTCATCTAGCTCTAAAAGTCTTTTTGTAATGAGCATTGGGAGGTTGCTCATGTTGTTGGACCTCATAAGGGCCAAGGGAGGCGTGGGGTCGGCGTGGGAGAGGAGTTGAGGGCCTTCGAAGTCCCCTTGTCCCGGGGTTTGATCCCCTAGAAGGTCCTCGCACCTCGAAATCCTCTTCATCAAGTAGGAAATCAAGCTCCCTATGCTCAGGGGCGTTCCCTTCGTCATCATGGCGAAGCGAGGACGAGGAGAATGACTTGTCGCCGGGGTTCTCTGCGTTGTTGACGTACTTTGACAGGGCTATATTCAGAAAAAAAAGAGATTTTTTTGTGCAAATTTAGATTTAAAGTTTGGGTGAATGCGGTTTCACGCTTGGCTTCATTTGCTTTCATTCATGATCATACCCTAGCTTGCAAATTTAAATTAAAAGCTTTGCAATTATTCACCAACAACATATGTTGATGGTCTCATCTCTGAAGGATCTTAATCTCTGAATTCTCTAACTCTTATGTAATTGCAAATATCCGTTTCTTTTATAATATATCTACGCAGGAAATTGCGCCCGAGTAAATCAATCAAATGGCAAAACCGCAATAAGTTTAATAGGTGAGCTTTCGGGGGATTTTTACCTACTTTACGGAGACGCATTTTTTAAATTTTTAAGGAAATGCTCGTAGGTAAGTTTTGCGAAAAATTTGCAATAGGATTTAACTGTAAATATCGTATGTAGAAAAAAACTGTAAATATACGATAGATTAATATATTATTTTTAAGTTTTTAAACAACCCTTCCACAGGATTGATTTAAGCTCATTTTTCTATTTTGGAATATTTTTTTGTATTTTTTCATTTTTGCAATTTTCAAGTTTTAAAAAATCACCATTTTAATTGATTTTTTAGCAATTTCCCCTTAAGAAATTCATACAAAATTGGTAGATTTTTTCTATGTTTTAATTGGCTGCTAATATGTAAAAGTTTGCCCAAAAAGATCTCTGAAAAAATCGCTATTTTAAAATATAAGATGAATTTGCAAAGATTTTAGGCTATTTTCGAAAAATATTGGATAAAAATGCAGATTTTAATTAAAAATAGATCGAAGGTCGCGAAGTAGTTCATTAAATTACTAAAAACTTACAAGAAAGGTAACCGGAAATGGCTGCAATGGTGAGTACCCCGAGTACGCCTAAACCGATGAGGGTGATTAGGAGTTTACTGGAGGAAGTTAGGGAACATCCCCCGCTTGATGGCCCCTTTCCTCTATGGTAGGATGGGGATGAGGGATAAGAGGAAAAGTTGCTCTCGTACATTGTTTTGAATTACAGGGAGGGGGTTAATACACCTTTAATTATACTTGAGATCATGCAGCCAACAACACTCTCGGAGTCGAGTCATTGTCACTTGTTAATGTGCGATGAGATGAGATGACAATAATTATTTATTCAACAAACTACGCCGGTAAGAATGATGATGTTTGAGTTGAAGCTCATCTTCAAGTAATTAATTTTCGAGTTGTTGGAGGAGAGCCTCCAAATCTCCGACTCTCGAGGACTCGTCTCATTTTTACGTACTCTGAGGGCTAATCCCCCATCTTGATTTGAAGTCGAGTCTTAAGGGGTATTCGAGATTGTAGCCACTGATGAGTGATGAGGGATGATGTCGGACGAGGTTGATTCTGCAATAAAGTAAACAAATGGATGGTTAACTAACAAAGAGCTAGGGTTTAATTGTTATTCTTATAAGTAGTACTATATGAATAAGATGCATAATCAGCCCAATCTGCGGCTTGATTGCAGATTGAGGCTGGACGCTGGCCGTTGATGGCTTCATTATTACCAACTTTTATTGGATTCACTCATTATTGCTTAATATCTAGGTATAGTATGCATTACTAGGGTCCTTGCAAGTGCAACTCGATAATAAAAGACGGATTTGGACATTTGGAACCATTTGTCAAGTTTAATTATATGCAATAAAATGCATCTCGAGTCTGGACTCCCAAAACGAAAGATTTTGGCCAAAGTAGCAATAAATAAATTATAAAAAATTACAGCATGGAAGAAAAAACAAACTTTAAATTAAGTTATTCTAGATTTTTGAAATATTTTTTTTGTTTGGAATTTAAGTACTTTTATGTGAATATTTCAAATTCTAACCCTTAAGATGACATTTTCATGTGGAATACCGTATACTGGATAGCAAATTTTGAAATTACAAACTACTAGTAGTTATAGACTAATATTGTAATACCTAGTATTGTAATCAGTGAACAAAATGATATATCCCTTCAAATATTATTCCGAATTGAAATGCGATTAAAAAATGCACAATAAAAATTTGATAAGTTTCCGAATGATTTCAATATATCATCTGATAAGGATCTATAAATTGATTATAAATTAATTTAAGCTCATAAAAATTCATCTATACTTTTGCAAATGCGTCCTCGGGGCTTTCTTGGCGTATTGTATAAGATAAAGACTTTTTTTATACAAAATGTAATTAATAAAGGGGCCGCGTTTGCCGAATGTTAATCAAAAGTTTTAAGGACAAGTTGTGCGAATACCCACAGTATATTACATTTAAGGAAGGTGAAAAAATCTTTTCATTGAATCTCTCAACTCGTGCATTTTTTGAGGTTCTTATAAGGGAGCGTACATACAAGTACAATACATTTATATATGATCAAAGGGGATGGTATTGGACATCTCAGCTCGGAATGTGTCCAAATCGTTCATAATTTACGAATATAAATTCTCTATTCGATTCATTCAAGCAATGAATCTCGACGTGTAATTACTTTCTTCATTAGCCACCCATCTCTTGAAGCTTTGGAGGTTACCCCCGCCGTCATTAATAACGCAAAGGATGCGCTATGCAAATTTGTTAAGAACACACACACACATTTAGGAGTGTTTACTCACTACATACTTGTATATAAGAGCATTATACCCTTAATTTACTTTGGCAGTCGAGAGCCCCTTAAGATTACAAATATAACATTAAGGATAGGCAGTCATAATATGAAGAGAAGTACAATATAAAGGGATTACCCAAAAGAAGTGAACGCCCTTGACCTTACTCAATGTTATACGGCTCAGTCAGTCCCTTACGTATCGTATAATGTAAACTGTAGAGTCTTTAGCATTGAGGATCCCCCTCATTCCTTATACACATAAAAGGGCATATCTCTATCTTCTTCTTCAAGTTCTCTCCACCTTATCTCTTCACAAGTACGTTTAGTGAGCTTTGAGGTTTCTTTATTAAACACTTTAGAGGTCCTAATTAACAAGCTACAATGCTCAATTGTTCATATAACCTATGCGTAGGTATCTTCTTCAACCTATTACATACTTCAAATTAACATATTCATATTAAAAAATGCTTTAATCTTGCGCCCTAAAAAGGGTGAAAAACCCCAAGGAATAACCCCAAAAATGGGATTGGAAACACGTGCATATGTACGCTTGATGCATAAAAATTTGCCATCTTTTTATTTTACTATTTCCCGCTACGATGGCAAATTTTTATGCATCAAGCGTACAATATATGATCGTATGATCCTATGTTAATGTACCCCAATTAAAGATGCACAATTAACTATACTTTGTAATGAAAACTTTTAACCTATTAAAGTACAAGGAACTCGCGTGCCGCATTAAAAATATCAAAGATAAAATTTGTCTAATATGGAAAAAAAAGATCAAGAATCCACAAGCTCCAAATCGTTTAAACACTTGATAATCTTCGTGGAAAAAAATATAAATTGCTTATGATTATGCCCAAATTTGTCCTGTTTTAGGAGAATTGTCTGAATTTTGATATAGGTAATTTAAATGCATTTTTTCCAGAAATTTCTATAAAAAACTAAACTTGGATTTAATTTTAATCATTTGGAAAAAATCCTTTGAACTTTTTTCTTTTGGATAATTTTTATTTGAATATTTAAGGTATCAAATCTTTTTGAGATTCGAATAGAAGACAATAAGGTTTTTTCCCCTCCTGTCGCATTCGGAAATAAAAATAAACTTGAGAATTTGGAGGTTTTATGAGCTCCTTGAAAGTGAATCACTTGTGATTCGTGAATAGGGATGTCACTCGAATAAAACATAAATTCGTATTTGGTTTAAAGCCATATCCGTATATTTTGTGGGTTTTATGACGGGCCATTTAAGTGCCACTATTTTGGTATTTTTATATTGAGGGTCTGAATTAATAGATCGTAGTATATTCGTGGAATACATTTGTGTGGGTAGTAAGGTGGAAAAAAGTGTAAGTAATGTATCTTTTAAAACTGGAATGCATACCTTTCAACGCTTTAAAAGAGTTTCAGGCAGGGGGTATGAATGCACCTTTTTGCGGGGTCAAAGCCCTAGTCATATGCAGTTTGTTGTCTACCTGCCTTAATCTGAAGCCAGCCTCCACTTGAAATGGGTTTAGTGGCTTTTAAACCAAAACTTCTTTCTCTCTCAGATCTTTTGATATAATAATATGATCAGGGTTTTGCAAATTGCAATGGGTGTGGGCTCTGGGAAATTATAACTACAAATTGCAATTTGCATATAGAGCTTATGAGAATCTTTTGAATGGCAAGGCAGACCTGGAAGAATTTAAATCCTAGGGTTCATCTAACCCTTTTTGCAAATGCAATGATCTGGCAAATGGAAATGCAACTTTCGAATGTCAAAAATCATTTTGATTTAATTTGGAATGGTTTAAGCGTATTAATACCTTGCAACTTGGAACTTCCAAAAGGAATCTCCTAATCCCCCAATTTCGAGCTCAAAAAATGCGTGAATTCTCGCTGAAAAACAGCGTGAGAATTTCCAAGAATTAAAGGCCAAGGTTAATGGAACTATCCACACTTGTCCACACTTTTTTCCCCACGCTTCTGAGGACTCGGGCACACACTTTGCACACCCTATGAGTATATAGGGTAAGTCCAATTGATTGGGAAGTGAGGAAATTAGGGTATAAATATCACAAATTGATTAATTTCTCAAATAAAAACTATCGAGTGGTAACTTGATATCACTAAAACATGGTGGGTAATCACATTTTTATTTGGAAGACCCCCCGAGTTCAGACTGGGTAAAAAAATTGACAAAAAAATCCGTAAATTAAAAGAGATGTGTAAAATGGTTCAGCGATAAAAGCCCAAACATTTCACACCTAAATTCAAAGGTACGAGCTGTATAAGAGGATCTCGAGGAACTTGAGGAACGAGGGGGTTGTTGAGCGAGAGAGGCGTAAAAGCCGACTGAACTTGAAAAGTCGATGCCTTACCTTTTGAGAAATACACTAAAGTTTAAAAATGATGTATTAAGAAATAAGGTGTTCCTTCAAAAGCAAAAGAATCTCCTTTGTAATGCATACGGATATTGTAATTTGGGGCTGTATTATACATAGAGAAGATCTGACAGCATTTCAGCTCCTATGAGTTAATACTTGTAGAAACTGTTCTTTCCAAGTAGGATCGCTTGTGACTTCCGCCTCAAAGAATCCTCAGGAGGAATTTGAAGATCTGATAATTGAAGGTAGTATTACTATTATATACTCGTATACGGATATGGTGAGGAATGGTTTATTAGAGCTAAAACAGAAGCGAGATTAATGCTTTTTGAACACACACTTGCTATTTGCCAAATGATAAATGAGAAGATACACACATGCACATTGCACACGTGCTAAAGACGCGAATTCTCTTTTTTTCACCCAATGCTAATGCTCCGTAATATATAAAGTTACAAACACCCCCAAAGAGTTTTTTAATTCTTTTATCTCATTGTTTTTACCCTCTCGCAAATGGGGATCCGGATAAAGTAAACTGTAAATTCTTCGAGGGCATCATTTCCATTTTCATCTTTCGCTTAAATCCCCCCAAATCCCAAGAATCTCGGAAATTATATACCTAACAAAAATGGAAATCGGAACTTTTGTGGGGATTAGAGAAATATGCACAATAACACACTCCGGGTACCGTTAAATTCCCTTAATTCTTTAAAAGTCTTTTAAATCCTAAATTCCTGCATAATTTAATGAATTTTTTAAAGCAACTTTAATACCCATTTCCAGTAGGATCATTTAAGCGTGAAATTGCATAAGACATAATTTATGATATTTAAGACAAAAATTAGAGATTTTGGGAATTGCTGCTCACCAAATGGAATCTTAACGTTACATTAGATTCAAGGTGTGATTGAAAATTTACAATTATTAATTTTTTCTATGCAGAGCATGTGATTATAAAACATGTATTAAAACTAAAAGAATCCTAAAAAACAGCTTTTTATAATTCGAAAAATTAAAACATATATTGGTGGTACTAGTCTACAGATATGAAATATCCGTAGCTGTAAATATTTTTTATATTCTCGTTAAAAGTTAAATTCTACAGCCATTTTTATTTTTCTGATTATAAAATTGCTAATATAATATTAATACTATATAGTTCCGTATTTCCAAAATCCATTCATATTTGAAAACAGCAATGTCCAGTCTTGAGATCATTGAATTTATTTATTGTACCTATTTTATAAAACTGCACAAAACTTGATATAGGTATTTACAATATTATTTTTACTTATTTTATATTTTATATTTTATTTTATATTTTATATTACTTACCTACGTTGAGAAATTATACCCAAAAGTAGAATCAGATTCAAAGTGTGATAAACTTAAAAGAAATCCGCTATGAACTTGGGTTAAATTTGCTATTAAAACCAGGATGCAGTGTTTTTAACAAGATTCCCCAGATCCCGGGGATGAACTAGGGAATGGGGGTGTGGTTAGTCAGGGCTTTGGTGCACCGTTCAAAATCCTACGAGTAAACCATTAAAGATAGGTAATCCTTGAAGAGGTTTGATGGTTTTTAACTTCAAAACTAAAAGCAATTCTTCTTCAATTTCATATATAAGCTAATAGAAATCCAATCCTTTTTTAAGAACAACTGAAACAATATATAATAATTTTCAGATTTCGCAAGCTTCGCTGATCCCCCTCCTCCTCATCTTTCCCCGCAAAAGAGCCCCTTCAAACGGTACTCTTTCGTCTCGGTTCCCGATTACCCCAGCCTCTTATCTCAACTAATAATCTCCCCCATAAATTATATTCTTTTTATACTACAAGGGAAAACAAAGTCATTAGGCATAAACTTTAAGGCAATTTACGCTTAAATCTTAATTGATTTAACGGTGGGTTCGTAATAGAATATTGTATTCGGTAAGAAAAGTAAAAATATGACCCATAATTCATTAGCTCGTAAAAGAACTTCAAATTATTTAATCTTCAATTATATCTGAACAAATATTACAGTTAATTACGATACAATACTATACAAGAATACTCATAAATTCTAAAACATACATCAATTTAAAGGCAGTATTAAAATTTAAATGTCTAAAATACACATGTGCATGCTGGAAATTAATTAGGAATTAAATACGATAGTTCTCCACTGGAGGTAGGCCTACTTAAATTATCAAAGCTTGGGAGAATGACAGAATCGCTCGAATTCCCCCCAAAATCAGGGACAACTCCTCCCAATTTCCTTTTCTTTTTCACAATTGACTTATCCTTCTTTTTTGCAAGCAACTCCTCTGCATTTTCAATCAGTTCTGGATGATGGTGAAGATTATGGAAAAATAGAGCTTCTTTTACAGCATATTTCTTGACGCAAATCTCGCACGTGAAATTCTTTTCACTTTCAGACGAAGTGGACTTGCATCTTATGCCTGTTTTAAATTGGAATATCAGTAATTTATTATTTATCCTTAGCATTAGTATTACGAAAAAAAGTTTAAAATGGTATGCAATTAGGAATACCTTTTCAAATAGTAGACCGTAGGAAATCTTTTTCCGCATACCTATTGGGATAATTATTATTGTGAATAATTATAAGTATTATTGGTAATAATTATGTACGTGACAAGGAAAAGGCTTTTCAGCTCCATGTTGTGCCATCGTATGCCGTTCTACCATAAATTGGCGATCAAATCTTCGAGGGCAGTGAGGGCAAGGGTATTTTAGGGTTGCAGGACGAGGTTTTTTAATCCCCCGATGTATCTCATTTACATGCCGAAGAAGTGTACTTGGACGTAAGAAGAATTTCTCGCAATCCGTACAAGGATATATTTGTCCTAGACGTGGATCATGACGAATCATATGCTCTTTTAACCCTTCTTTTGTCTCAAATTCTCGAGTACAATCCGGAGCAGTGCAAATGTATTTAACACCGAGATGTTTAGTCTTTAAATGTTCGTTAAGCCTCCCCTTTTGCTTGAATGCAAGCGAACAATACTCACAAATAAAGTTTCTGAGGTCTTCATGCACGTTGGCAATGTGTACCTTTAATGTGTGGTTGCTTACGGCTCCCTAAATACCAAAAAGACACCTTTTAAAACCTTAAATGCATTTAGAATAATTTAGAAGCATCTAGAATTTATTCTAGCTGATTTTTAATGCATTTTAGAATGTATTTCCTTACATGTCCGCATTCTGGACACTTTATCAGCGGCTTCCCAAGCCCGTGATACCTCTGATGAGTCTAAAATATCAATAAAAGTTCTTAAAACCTTATTTTTTATAGTTTTAAATTAAATACCTTTAAATTCTCTTCAGTTTTGAAGCATTTTCCGCAAACTTCGCATGTATATGGCTTCAATCTATCAGAATATTCAGTAATCAAGATCAAAATTAGGCATATTTCGCATATATGGAAATAATTGGAATGAATTTTAATGAATATTTACCCATCGTGCACTCTCCGATGATCTTCGAGTCGACCCGCAGAAGCCAGTACCATCCCACATTCCTCACAAGTAAATCTTCTCCCTGTATGATTAAGCCTAAAATGTACACTGGTCGCATATTCATTTTTCCCCTTAAATTCACAACCTTCAAAGCTACAGGGTATCTTATTTACAGCCTCCCTCCTCCGATCAATTCGGATCAGATATTGTGCCCTCTCCTTCGGATGGTTTAACCTCATATGCTTTCGTATAGATGCTTCAGATATACTCTGATAGTTACAATGTTTGCATTTGATTGGGATCCTCTTCTCGGCGTGCATAATCCGCTTATGATCATCCGCATACCTTTGTAGAGCTATAAGAAACAATTTATATTCAAAAAATAAACCTCTTTAAAAGGGTTTTTAAACTTTTTTTCTTACAAAATGGCTTGGAACACACATCGCATGGAAATGCCTTTGTGCCCGGATGAGATCTCTTTATGTGGAACTCGTATTTCCTTTTAGTTGTGAAAGAAGTCGTGCAAATTGGACATGTATAGGATTCAGGTTTATCAGGAGGGGCTTGATCTTTGGGGGATTTGATTATAGAAGGACTTTGAGGTGGGAGGAAAGAGTATTCTGGGCTTGGTGGGGTTACATCCTCATTCTTGGGTCCTTCACATCGCTTGAGATGATCCTCTAAATATCTTGGAAAGGCAAAAGGCTTGGAACATCCTTTACAAATGAATGCTTTAATCCCTGGATGGGTTTGTCGGATATGCTGCTCCTGCTCCTTTTTCGTTCGTAAAGTCAACTCGCAAATTGGACAATTATAGGCAATCTGCTTTTCTCCGTGTATTGAAGTGCAATGTGCTTTATATCCTCTAAATGTGGAGCTCGTGAATTCACAATCTGGACATTTGTAATCTTTCTGGAGAGGTTTAGCAGACTTTGAATGCTTTTTAGTGAGTGGGTGCTTTCTTAATGTGTTTTCGACTCGTCTTTTACGACGTAGATTTAATCCAGATGAATTTGTTTGATTTTTCGCCATAAAATCACTGATATACTCATCTTTAACATCAAATGTTTCTCCTTCGGAGTCTAGTTCGATTTTAGGCAAAATTATAACTGGTTTTTGCTTGAGTTTGTCCGCCCGGGGAGGATTCCGGGTAGTAGATGAAGGAATTGGGGTTTTGAGAGCTTTTGCACGCCTTTTACTTGAGGTTTTTGACTTGGGGAGCACTGTAATTGATTAAATAATTAATAAAAATCCAAAAGTAGAAGGAATTAGGGCATTTTTACCTGGCTCTTGGATAGACTTTGGACTTGGGTTCCATTCTGGGTCATCTGCAAAATCTGGCACTGTCCCCTCGTCATCTTCGTCGTCATTAGACTCCATGTCCTCTCCCTCGTCACTAGAATCCTTCTTCCCCTCCTTCTCATTTGACTTCTTCAACTCTCCCTTGTCACTAGCCTTGTCCTTTTCGGCTTCCCCGTCACTAGACTCCTTGTCCTCATTCAAGATAGCCTCAACATCGAAATTAAGCATTTGGTAGTCCTCATCCTCATCCTCCTCTTTATTATCCATTGAATCTAAGCCTGGTTTTTCGGTTGGCTCAACTTTGAACACATTGTGTAATTCTGCAAATTTAAAATGAAAAAATCCGTATAATTAATATGCCTTTAATCAAGAATAAATTAACCTTAAAATATTTAAAACTTACTCTCGACAATCTTGGACCGATTCTCAAAATTGAGTGACTTCCGGGTGCCATCCTCAACCTCTTGGGGCGGTTCCATATCCTGTGCAAGGCTATGCGAAACGACAAGGAGTTTCTCCAAGTCATTTTTTTGGTTTGTCAGCTGCTCTTGAACCTCCTGTAGCTGCTTCAATAATTTCTCAACCTCACCCACTCTCTCCACACAATCATGACAAATGATTGAGCTGTCGAGGATGTCACGGTAAGGAGGATCGGGAAGATTAAATAGGGAACAAATTGTATCGATTAATTCGGTCTTTCGGGGGACGTCTCCGAATTTTGTTGACCCGGTTGGATTGTAACAAATTAGGCAGTTCTCCTCCATGTCACGAGAGTGTCAATTTGACCATTGGATTAATTGATTTAATTGGGGGGGATTAATAATTTAATTAAAAAATGTTGACAGTTCATAAAATTTTTGAAATATACAATTTCGAAATTCCCAGAATTAGCATTTAGGTGCATTGGCAAAGAACGGTCTAGAATAAAAATTATTGATTTTTTGAACTTTTTTCAACAATTTATTAAAAATTTGAACTCGTTATTGATTTATAATTCATATACATATTAGGTATTCACTATTCATGTTGTTAAAGTTCAAATTAATGCAAAAATTCATAAAATTTACACAAATCTTGCATATATTATTGTAGTATTTAAGACTAAAGTATCGCATTATATGAAATTATTTCATATTGATTTTAATTGAAATCCCGTGAAAAAGGCAAAATTATGATAATATGTATGACTATTGAATAACATCAATATTCATTACGAATCATTAGTAGACCACTTCCATTACTATTAATGCTAGTATTAGTTTCTTTCTTTGGGTTTGAACGATTTTGATGGAGGGGTGCATTTTTCCGATGTTCTGTGAGGGCTTCGTAGGACGGGAATTGGAGGCGACATTGGCTATGTCCACAAACAAAATGCTCCCTTTGTAAATGATCAAAACGGCTGGAAGGAGCATTGAATCTTTTACCGCAGATAAAGCATTTTTCGAGTTTCTTTTTTTCAGTTCCAGCTGAAACTTTGAGCTTTCTCTTCAACATATTCGGGGAGTTCTTTGAAGTAATTGTAGTGCTGCTTGAAGATGCCTTGAACTTCTTTGCAGCTTCCCTCTTCCTAGCTCCACCTCCATGAATATTATATTTGTGCGAGTGGAGTGCATGGCGGTTTTTGTGTCGGCTGTGACAAATCTCACATTCCACTCTTGAATCTTGAACGACAACCTCTGGAGTAAGATGTGGCATCATCGGCTCGTATTCATCCATCATTTCATTAGGTCCATTGTCCAGAGGATCCTCAGGCTCGAAGTTGTCTCCAAGAATAAATTCCTCGTCATTTTCAGGATCAATTTCAAAGTCGGCTGTGACAAATCTCACATTCCACTCTTGAATCTTGAACGACAACCTCTGGAGTAAGATGTGGCATCATCGGCTCGGTTTCATTCATCATTTCGTTGTGCTCATTGTCCAGAGGGTCCTCAGGCTCGTAGTTGTCTCCAAGAATAAATTCCTCGTCAATTTCAAGATCTTGACCTTCATTCCCCTCAATAGGCCTTAGAAAATAATAAAAATGAATTATTTGCGGTAAATTTGTGAATCGAAAAAATTGTATATTTTAAAATTAAATATAAAAATTACTCGGATTTTGGTAGGGTCAAGATGCCATAAGAAACACACAAAGTCTCAGGTTCCTCACCGACCCGCTTGTCATTGTCGTCAATTGAGGATAATCCTGCAGAAGCGGAACTGGAAGCTGTTGAGGAATAGGTCAAGTCCAGAGGGATCATGTCATTTTCATTTTGTGCTTGAATTTGGAAATAGAAAAGTTTTTTTAAAAACACGAAAATTAGATTTTACCATTTCTTACCTTCATTTTCGAATTGAGTTTTAATCCATTCTTTTAATTGACGGAGGTCAGTCTCTAACCGATTGGCAATCCCCACAACCACCTCCAACTTGTTCAGCTTCGATGAGGTCATGTCAATGTTCGGAATTCAGAAATTCGGGGGAAAAAATCGGAAAAAGAGATGAGATCTTGCAAAAATCAATTTTCGTTTAAAAAAATTTGAAAAAAAAATCGGAAAATGGTTCAGATTTTTGTTTGATCTTGAAATTAATTTTAATTCTTTATAAGCGAATTATTAATTGACCCAATTAAATTGTTGCACCCCAGAAAACAAACTTAAAAAGAGAGGGCTACAAAGACTTCATGATATTATGACGTTGGATTTAAGTTTGAATGCTGGAGAGGGGTATTCTTGTGTTCCATGAGTGCTTCGTATGAGGGGAATTGGAGGTGACAGAGGGTATATCCGCATACAAAATGATAGTCTTGGAGGTGGTTGAAATGGTTCATTGAATTTGACCCTGAACATTCATCATTGAAATTTTTCCCGCAAATAAAACACTCGTAATTGTTCGAAGTTGTATATGATCTTTTGACCTTTTTCTTCGACATCATTATGGGGTCATTTGATTTTGAAGCAATGCTAGTCGTTGAAGATGCCAACAAATCCTTCTTTTTAGCTCCACTCCCATGTTTGGAATATTTATGTGACCTGAGAGAGTTCCCGTTTTTATGTTGGCTGTGACAAATATCACATTCATAATTCCTCAATCTTCTTCCAAGCCTAGAACCCTGAACTGGTTTCTTAATTTGTGGCTGGAATTCAACCATCATTTCGTTAGGACCTTTGTCCAGAGGATCCTCACCCTCAGGCTGGTAGTTGTCTCCAAGAATAAATTCACTTTCAGGACCATTTTCAAGTTCTTGATCCCCCTCAAATTCAATCCTTTTTAAAAATGACAAATGAATTAAATCGATTTTAAGAAAGATTGTTAAAATTAAAATTTGAAAAATTAAATTACTCGGATTTAGGTTGGGTTATTTCAATGGACTCGAATGAAAAATTATATGAGGAGGAAGGATGTCCAGGGGGTTGCTGACCGATTTGGTTGTCCTCAACTGAGGATCCAGAGTAGGTTGAGGAATATGTTGCATCGAGTGAGTTCATGTCATTGCATTCAATTTGTGATGGAAAGCCTAGTTTTTAATTAATTGAGATTAAGATAGTTTTATAAAAGTTAAAAACAAAAACAAATTAAATAAAAAATTACCTTCATTTTCGAATTGACTTTTAATCCATTCTTTTAATTGTTGAAGATCAGACTCTAACCGATTAACTATCCCCACAACCACCTCCAGCTTCTCCAGCTTCGTTGAGGTCATGTCAATGTCCGGGTTTGGACGAACAAAGATCAATAAAAATTAAAAATTAGATTTTAAAAACTTTTTGAAAGAGATTTAAAAATAACACGGCAAATGGTTCAGCCTTTAGATTTGGATTTTAACGTCAAAAAACCTTCATATTTTATTAATTTTATTTATAATTTATTTATAATTAATAATTGACCCATATAATCATGATTAATAATTATACATGTATGATTAATTATACCTAATTAAAAACGTATTTAATTTTAGACTCGGGAGAAGAAACTCGGAGAGAATTGAAATTAATTAATATCAAATAAAAAGAGTTTATATTTAGGTAATGGAGTTTGTAGTTGAACCGTGTTTGAAAGCAGTATTCCTTTTATGTTCCATGAGAGCTTCGTAAGAGGGAAATTGGAGGCGACAACCGGTATTCGCACACACAAAATGCTTCCTTTGGATATGATCGAATCTGTAGGATCGAGAAAGAAAACTTTTCTTGCAAATGAAACAAACTTCTTTCTTCTGTATCTTTTTGCTCGGCCCTGACCCTTTGAT
>JAAZTK010000357.1:0-22399 GCA_036507255.1 Megalothorax incertus
GGATTATAAATGGAGATTGGCTGGTTAATTTGCCCAGGGTTCTTTGGGATTTCCCCCGAGAGATTTTGGTTAAGGCGATTACTCTTCCCGAATCAATTACTGAAAAAGAAATGAAAGCCCATCCTTTTAAAAGCAAGCATATGTAGAACATATAAGCTAGTCCTACGCGATATATTACGATAGGATTCAATACCCTCCATTCGGAGGAGGAGCAAATCCGGTTCATGTATGATATTAAATAAAGGACAAATCCTACTTATTTTGACTTTTCCAGCGTCTCGTCTTCTTGAGGATATTTGTCAGGCCGTCTCTGAAAGGAGATCACTTTCACGAAAGTTCCTTCACATCCTATGCTGTCCACAACTACGGGTATTTACATATAGCTTAGTGCACAATATATCTATGATGCTTTCTTTATAAACATTTTGTAAAATTGTTAAATTTCAGACTCTTGACCTCAATTTTGGCACAGGAGAAATACACTACGGGCTCATCTTCCTACGGAGATGTTCGGTGAGTAAATATCACGGAATGATATTTGAATCTCGACCGAGAGTGGGAGGAGTAATGAGGAGTGGGCATCTATATTATTATTGACAAAGTTTCTCCATCTCATTAAATCCCTCATTAAAATAAAACTATTCTCTAAAAGAGATCAAAAGACTTGCAGTGACGTCCCCCTAATATGATTAGATCTAAATGAATACATATGTAAACACACGGATATACAACTTTAACAAAATACAGAGCCAGATTCGCTGAAAACAAATACAAAACTATCTACTCACACGAGGCATTTTGTTTTGGTTTATTGGACCATTCGATAGTAGGCTTATAAGATCAAAATAGATATGTAATATACATATACTGATCCTGAGTACATTATACAGTATAATGCACTAGTAGTACAGGTATAATTTATACCAGTACTACTCGTACATTTTAAAATTTAGGTAAATGGAAATGTCAGAATTTAAAAACTCTGAATTGTTCACGAAAACTTTAAATTAATTTAAGGACGGATTTTGCGCGGCCGGATTACCAAACTCAATTAGCGATAATGTCATTATGTATACTACATACTAATAGTACAATATATATCGGTTGAGACACTCAAGTCCCAATTAGCGGTTAATTGACATTTGACAAAATTAATTCTTTATTGATATGATTAAATACGCCATTTCTAGAGATTAGAGCGGCTCTCATTATCCTATCAGAGGCATGCGGATCCTTCTCAACTCCTTTCAATTGCCGAGTTTCTTCCATCACTTCGTTCCATCAACCTACAAATGAGTTCAGCCACTGACAGGGTCAGTGTAGGGGCAAACCCTATCCATTATCAGTAGTATTATAATGTCAGTAGTAATATAATGTCACATTAATTAATATATTTTTCATTGATATAATAGATGCTTGAAGCTCTGGGTGAACATTGTCCCAATCTGGAGGAGCTCGATGTTAGTTTTACCGTGATTTCTGACCTGGGTATCAAATGGTTAGCGGGTGCTGAAGGCGGGTAAGCCTACTTTGTTTAACTTTAAAAAATGATAACAATTTATAACTTGCTTGGGGGACTCGAAAAGGGAGCTGCGAGGTCAGCGACTCCAGTCTCTGCAAGTACAAGAGACTAAATTGTCATGTGTGGGTGCTCTGAAGGCTCTGACTGCTTTCCCTCATCTCCGAGACTTTGACTTTGACCGGATCTTCCAGGTGGGTCGTTTTTATTAGAGATCTGTATATTTGGGAGGAAATTCCAATCGTAATGATCTTCTCTCGACGGAAGGGAGAGGTAGTCTGGCCTAGGAGGATGTTGAAGTTGGCCAGATGCAAGAGAGTTCGGTCCGCTGAGTCGCGAAATTGGAGTTGAGGAGATGCGTCCGGGAAAGTTGTTTGAAAAGGATTGGGAGAGATAACGAGCTGATTTAAAAAATAACGAGTTCCAGGAAAGGGGAGATGCCCCATTCTCAGTCAATCACGTTGCACCTTTAAGGATATATGTACATATGTTCGCACTACTACCTAAGATAAGTTAGTCATCCTCAAGATCAGTGTAAGTACGATACTAGATATACAGATACTCGTATAGTCGAACTTATATAGTAGTATTAGGTAGGTAGTATATATCGTAGTGCAAGTTGGGTTTGTTTGGGGAAAAAAGTTTGGTGTTTTTCCGAGGAGGGGAAAGATCTGGAGTCTGAATAGATATCTATAATTTTATATGCTCAGTGATTCGGGAGAAGAGAGTTTGATTGGAAAAATTCGAGGAAACTAAGCTGTGAATAGCAAAGAAATGAAAAATACAAAATCAGCATAAATTTTGTGTGGGCGCCATATAACTTTATATCTCTATTGGTCAAATGAGAAAAATTCAAATAATATTTTTACAGGTACTGGAACGCATTGATCCCGCTGAGGTCGGTTCACTCAGTTTGAGGACACTTAATTCCTTAGAGCGGAGGGTTAGCCCTGAAGCGATTGATGCGGCTGTGGCCCTTTGCCCAGCCGAGGTAATATATTGTTTAGCAAAAATTCAGCTTTTTTTATACAAAATCTTCAGATTCTGACCATAACCTCGCCCACTATGGACAATGAGACCCTTTATCGGTGTATGAATTTCACCAATCTTCGTTCACTGGCTCTAACAAACGGGGAGGGGTTAACCCTTGACTTTGAGGAAGGCGTACTTCCCCTCCTCTTATTCCTTGGCCCCAACCTCGATGACCTCATCCTCTCTAAATTTTCAATGATTGACCTTGTTGGTAATGTACAATTTTTTAAGGGGATCTTACTAATGATTTCCTAATGTTGAGACTTGATTTAGGAATGGGTAAACTCTGTCCCCGTCTCAAGAAACTCGCCCTGAATGCTGTGGGTGAGTTTAAAACGGATTCTGATTGGAATTCTGGACTTTTCCATTCCCTCACCACCATTGAATTATGGCTGGATGGAAGAACGGAATTTTGCGCAGCTTGGCCAATTCTTCTCCTTCTTGAAGGAGCCAGAAACATCAGCAATATCCTCCTTAAAAGAGCAGTAGCGTTTGACACCCATCTATTGCATCAAATTTGGGCTGTAAGTTAACTGCCCCGTTTTTTCCCCGCAGTAAAGTGAAAGCAAGTGAAAGCACTCGAATTTTCACGGACAATTTGCAAAGTTTTTGCGAGCGGAGGAAAAAGAGCTAGGGGATCAGGGACTGTTATTTTATGGATTTTATGGACGCATCTCATTGACTCCATCCATCTAGTATAGTAGTAAGGTCTGTAAAGGGGAGACCCTCAGGGAAAGCAACTTTCTCCTCGTCCGTCACTCTTCATTTAAATCCCGTCCTCGAGCTAAGAGTCCCACACTATTCAGAGTGTAAATGATTATGAGCCACCCGAAATGAACTTTGATGCTAAGCACTCACTTATGCGGATACTCTCTGTATATAGTATTGTATTATATATGTATTACATATATATTATAGGATCGTACCTAGTGAATACCCGTGATTTAAAATTCACGGGTAGAATTCCAAATAATATGAACCATATTCATATTACTTTATAAGTAATGTGGTAGGATAATCCATAATATTTCAAGTAATAAAAACTCTTAGCTTTTTAATTTTCGACATCCAGTTGACCCATGTCACATGGACATAAAGTACCTAGTCCAAAAATCCAAATAAAATCCAATTTTGACATTTGAAGTCTACTCCCTTGACCTCTACGGGGTCATTAAAAGAAATTTCGGGAAATTTTAATACTTCCCTTAATATCAAAGCTACTTGCACGTGAAAGAGCTCATTGGGATTTCTTAAAAGGGCTATTTGATCAAATACCAACCAAAATTTGGACTAAGGGGCTCTTGAAAGATTTCCCAAGATAAGATAGTTCATAAAGTAGCCCTTGTCCTTTTTCTCCAAATCTGTCATACAACTAGAATGTGTTAAGATAATATGAATAAACACGAGAATTTAGAATTTCACGGACCAACCTACTATCTCTTATTACATAGATCCTCTATGTGTACAGTCCCTAGTATACTCGTAGCAAAGTCTCAAATAAAGTTTAAGGGGGTTTTCAACCCATTAGAAAATGTATACAAAAACTTTGCACAATCTGAACTTAATTGCATTCCCTGCCTAGCTGATAAAAGCTCATAAAAGCCCACTTTTACAAAATTATCTCCTCATTCATTTCCAATAGACTACACAGATATTCACATAGAAGTCAAAGGGGATCTCTCAAGAAGTTTTTAAGCTGCTTTACTTCCCACATTTACCAAACTATATTAAACCTATTTATAACTCATCCTCAGATCCACTAATTAGCAAAAGCACAAATAATTATAAATATAATATTTTTCAGAGTAATCCGATGGAGAATTTAACGAGGCTAACTTTGGACGAGTGTCGATCCGTAGACCTTGAGCTTATCAATTCTCTTCTCGATCATCCGAATGATCTCAATTTGCTTCGAATTTGGTCTTGTCCATCCCTCGGGGACCAACAACATCGGGTACTTCAAGACAAGATCCGTCAAAACCACTTTGACATTTATTTCGAGTGGTACCCTTAAAGATTATCTTGGCCTCAAATGCCCCCCCCCCCCTAGACCATATTGACCTGTAGTAAAATACAATTTCATATCAAAATCAAATCAAACCGAAACAATTCTGAAATCGAGTCTTTTGTATGCCCTCAATCTGAAGGAGAGGAGGAGGAGACACTCGGGAAAGAAGAGAGCTAAACAAACTTAATTGCGGCAATTTGATCCATAAATCGATGAGGACTTTCTCCACTTTCCCTTTCCTTATTATCGATACTCGTACTACTAGTACTACAAACTACAAAGTACGATACTTCTTATAGTAAATGAAATACCTAATAGATTAGATCTCCACATATCTAAAAATAATCAGTTCATGCGTTTGATTAGGAAGTATCCGTAAGTTAGTAATCAGCTATCTTCAGATACGCGAATCAGATTTTTTAAGATTGACTTGTGCTCAATTTGTATATTTATTACGATATAAGCTATCTGTAGGCACGAGTATATTATAAATTACAAATATTAAAATATTATGCAATCAAAAGTGAATTTAATAAAAATCTTCTTTCTTACTGAATGCTCTCTCATTTCAATTTTATTTGCTTTTAATCAATACAATAAAACTCTTACAACAACAACAACGGTATCAGTAACAAAGTAGGGTACAATACATACATCAAAATACACATAATTTGGGGGATAACCCCGATATATCCAATAGTTAGTAAGAGAATCTGACTCTGGGCTTTTGATTCCAGAGAAAGTTTCTCAACTTAAAATAAATCCTTATAATT
Source organism: Megalothorax incertus (assembly GCA_036507255.1). Classification (NCBI taxonomy): domain Eukaryota; kingdom Metazoa; phylum Arthropoda; class Collembola; order Neelipleona; family Neelidae; genus Megalothorax; species Megalothorax incertus. Next base: position 5,333 of record JAAZTK010000357.1, read on the forward strand.
ATAACTTTATATAAGCTATCTATTCTATATTCTATATTATTAGTATAGTATAGTATAGTATTACAATAGTAAAGGGTACAATAATATCGAATCTGTACCAAAAGACTTTGGAGAAAGGAGGTCTAGTAATCATAGTACAACGAATGATTATTTGGCCTATAATTACAGGGATTAAGAGAATTTGTAGTATAATTAATAATTGAGGAGGAGGAGGGGGGAACTTGGATTTGAACTCGGGGTTTCATCGGTGTCGACTCTACTGTGGAAAGCTCGACATTATTCAATTAATAAATTAGGTACTTTCTTCCGCTTAGCTCCCCCAAAAGAACCCCGATAATTGCTTTACAAAGACATTCTCGAATTCTAAATTCAATACACTCGAGCAACCTTTGACTAGGAAGGGAGGATGAGGAGAATAAGGCAATTTATGAATTAACATTTGATTTACAGATTTATAGGATTTGAAACAAGAATCGAACATCGAACTATAAAAAGTATCTGACTACACTTCAACTTGAACTAACTCATACTTAGGATTAGATCTACATTCATAGTGTATCTTATCATTCGTCTTTGATTATATACCCCTCAAAATATTCTGACTACTCAATATAATTTTATTATTTGAAAGAATGACAAAATGCAATGATTTGTGAATTAAATCTGAATATAATTAATTAATTTCATTCTAATTTTAAATAAAAGTTATTAGTTGTAGAATACACACATTTTAACAATTATCTATCTAAATAAATAGGTAGAAAGTAGTAATGTTAGTAAAATATAGTTATATCTTACAATATAATATAGTAGTATAATAGATTCATAATTAATTTTAATTAATTAATCCTAGATATAACAAATTTCGTCGCTAATTATTGTATCATAAAAAGTCACAACTGGGGTGATAGACTACCATATAGGTTTATCGTACCTACTGGTAAGTGGTAATTGGAATGAATCCTGCATTTTTCTTTGAAGTTTTTTTTTAGAAATCCGAGACTTTTCTAAAAATAGCCAAAATTCATCATATAATTTGAATAATGTCATTTAAACACAGCCACCCTCACCCCCAAAACATGTTATTTATTGAACCGAGTTTGAAGCTATCTCCTTATGTAGAGTAGTAGTAGGTACAATAAATACAAATACACAAAATAATAACCCTATGATCAGTCTGTGAGTTTTGAGGAAAAATTAACAAAGAAGCGGATAGGGTTCAACTAAAAATTTTACAAGTAGGTATTAATATAGTAGCATTTCATTTAACTATTATGTAGGTGTTAAAGTTGAGCCGATTAAGAAGGAGAAGGAGAGCTACTATAGGTTGTTTAAGGGGAGGGTAGGATTAGTACTGTAAAGTTTGGGGGTAAAGTTTACCTGGATCGGAACTTGTCTTGATTCCCAAAATATTCGCTATACACAAGATGGAATAGAAAGAGATGGAAGGCAATGATGAGGACAGAGATTGAGACCCAGAAGAGGGTGGAGAAAGTTCCATAACCGCTCCCGTGTTTGTGCATACTTATGACGCTGACTTGATGAGCAGGGGCTGTTGAAAATGAATTTGATTAAGATTATATTAGTTTTAATTAAGAAAAACTTACCTTCAAAAACCTCCTTGACGTGGATGGTATGTCGGAGTTCCTCCACATGGAGTCGATCCGAGGTGATGTAGAGGACAGCTGTAGGAGGGTCTGTGAGTTTAACTGGGAATACTTTTTTATTAGGCCCTAGTTGGACAGGAGCATCGAGGCAGCCCCCATCACAGGCATAATAATCTTTGTCTGAGCGGTCAAGTGCAGCATAGAGCAGAGCTTTATTGTCTGGCCCTACGACTACACTTACATTAAGATGTGTAGAATTCCCATACCAAATCCTTCTAAAATAATAATCTCTGTGAAGATCCTTTGGCTCTGTGTTGAACTCGAGATGATGGTTGGAGAACTTGAAGGCACCAAAAGAGAGTACCATCCCTTGAATGACTCCACTTGCACCCGCTTTAAGTAAATTGTGACATCCCTTGAATTTAAATTGAATACTTAAAAAAATCCTCAATGTTCAAATGGGCAAATGTTGAGACATACCATCTTCTCAAGGGTAAGGAGCCACAGATTACAAACCAAAAGAACCTCTACCTCCGTACGTAAACTGGACCATAAACTTGGGGCTTGTCTATAAAAGATTTTCAATTAATTCAAATAATTCTAAATATTAAAAAAGCTCATTTACAGAGTATGATGACCACCATAACATCCTTCTGCATATGAAAGCACTGCATTCGCTTCAGTCACTTGCGTTTGGAGCACATTTATTTCATGGAGGGGTGCTCGGACTTGGGAGAGGACAAGGTACATTGTTGCATTGATCTTGTCTCCATTTAGGGCACCTTTTGCTCGAGAGCTACTTGTGCCAAAACCTACTGTCCATAAATCTCCCCATGCTTTTTCATGGAGTGACTGGAAATTGTGGACATTGAGCCCCAGGGCTCGTTTCAGATCCTATCCAATATTATTTTATTAATATCTGAGGAATATTTACTATAATTTCCAACTTACAATGTCACATTTGGAGGTGAGTTTGGCCTGGGCAGAGTCAAATTCGGAGCTAGAGTCCAAATACGAGTAGTTGATCACAGTGATTAGGCGGAGAGAAGTGGAGGATTTGGATTTGATCTAAAATTGGCCGTGATAATTTGAATATTATAGTACTAATACCTACAATATAGTACAACTATTTGTATAAAAAGTTACCTCAATTGAACTGGGGACTTTTCTTGAGGCAATAGCTACAGCTATGAGGGATTTGTCCACCTCTGATCTTAAGAGGCCTACTCCAACATTATAGGTAATATCACCCTCTCCTTGTTGAATTCTAAAAAAATTTTTAAATGGTTAGCAAAATAAAAAATAAATAAAATTACCACCTACTTTTTGGTAAATGTCTTAAACTGGGGGTCATCACTGTAGCCAATCTGTTCTAGCTCAAGGGTCAGGTCAACCCGAGATGGATTGCGAAGAGATAGGTGCTGCTCAAAAACAGAGGGGTGGGATCGATGTGCATAATAGCGGATGACCACTTCAAGGGGGACATCTTGGCCTACATCGAGGCAAAGGATCCTCTGAACTACACCATGTTTGTACTGGGTAACAAGGGCTTCTTGTCGTGAGACTTGGTCAGAGAGAGATACTCGAACAAGCGGCCTAAAAGGTAGTGGAGTTGAAAGTGTCCTTCCATTCTATATTTATAAATATTATTGTATTTTATTTAAATTAAGGAATTAGATATACCTTTGGCTTTATTTTAATTGGAGACTCATCATCCGTAATTGAAATCCCTAAAAGTCCATTCCCAATATACGGCAGATAAGGAGTGTCCCCCTCCTCAGGAGGAACATGAAGGATGGCCGTGTTCAGCTCGTCAACTTCAGACTGGAGTCGTTGAAGCTTCCGCGTGAGGCAATCAATTGGTTCTCCTAATTAAGTAGATATTTTTTAAATTAATTTTTAAAAAAACAAGTTTATTTTATTAATTAAAGTCACCTGAATCGCTTCTACCACCATTCCCGAGGAATCGGAGCCCAAATAGCCAGATGAGACCAAAAACGATGATTGAACCAATGAAAACACGACGATATCTATTTTTTAAAAAGTATCAATTAATTAAGGAATTGAGGGTTTTTAAATTTAACAATTACGAAAGATTCGCGTCGAAAGCTCGCTTGACACGCCGGCCCATCTCAAAGTTGTCCATGTCCCCACAATTTACATTAGTGTACTCAACAACTACATATGCTGTCAATTAATTTGGTTTAAGAGGTAAATCTTGTCAAAATAAAATAATTAAATTAAATGTCACGGGCTGACATTCATTTCAATAACAATGAAAAACAGATGATTTGGAGAGTGTCAAATTAAAATGATACAAAATATATAAAATTCCATTCCGCGGGGTGAGGTCACTATTAATTTGGTGTGCAGGATGTCGAGGGTGTCGGATGGGGAGTCACCCCAATGATGACATGCCGCCAAATTGATGGGAAAACACACGGGAAAAAACAGATTAATTGCAGATTTTTTTTTTTGCTTATTTTGTCAATTTCGAAACATCTGCCAACATCCAATAACTCCTTATAGTCTCCCTACGCTAGCTTTGAACGGTTTCGAACTCTCGATAAAAATTAAATTACCTAATTAAAATAATTAATTTAATCAAATTAACAAATTCCACTGCTTAAAATTGTAATTGTAATTGTTTTTATTTGCTAATTTTTTTGGATTTTATTAAACTGATTGACAAACTTAAAGTAGGTATTGCTACATACATAGTATAAACAATTAAAATCTAGTGCTTCATAAATGAATTTATTTTTAAATAAAAAATACTAAAAGCCATTAAGGTTGATAAATGGCTAATATGAAGAGAATTGTGACACCAATAAGGATCCCAATATTGTGATCTGAAGTAATTAGGGATTAATTATAAATGCGAAACCTTTAATGAATAAATATATAATGTGTAGGTACTTATTAAAAGCCTCCACGCATTGCATGGGGTAGGGTTTGGCATGTCATCAATGAGGGATGTGATTTCCGGGACCATATCCGAGAGGGAGACGTAGAGAAAGATGCCAGCAGCAAAAGCAAAGATATGAGTAGACCATTCTTGTCCACCGAGAATGATGCCGAGGATAAGGCCCAAGTAACATGTACAGGCTGAAGCAAAGTTGAAGAGAAGTGCTCGTTTCACGGTTAATCCAGAGTTTATTAGAATGGCAAAGTCACCTACATTAAAAAATAAAAAATAATATTAATCATAGTTTTTTTAGATTTCCAAAAGAAAAATTTAATCAACTTGCCCAACTCGTGGGGGAACTCTTCACAGACCATTGCGAGTGCTATGATGGCACCCTTGTAAAAACTGTGGGTGAAAGCAGCCCCGATGGCTACTCCGTCCACAAAATTATGGAATCCATCTCCGATGATTATAATCCAGGCCACGTGGATCTTGGTCTTTTTTGGGCCATGGTCATGGGCTAGAGCACTTAGCGCTGCGCGATTTAAACTGAATGTCGAGTGAGAATGCCGGAGTCCGTTCTCATCTTTTGAGCTATGTTTTTCCAGTCCATTTTCCTTTAGAGCAGTGGCAATTGAGAGGCGCTCAGCAGCCTCAGCATCCGCTTTGGCAGCCTCCTTCTCATCCGCACGCGTCTGGACATATGTGTGTACAGTTATTAAACTTTTTATAATTTTATGGTGGAGAATAATTGAAATTGCACCTCTTTGAGACGTAGAGCAATCTTTATGATACACTCGAGGAGCATTACTGCCCAAATGGAGATCCAGACAAAGAGCATTGGCATCAAATAATCTGTTCCAGACTCTTCAAGTCCCAATGCCTGTGGAATCAAATGGAAGAGGGCTGATCCAGAGAGTGAGCCAATTGCGAGACCAATCATTGTTCTCATAATGAGAGGATAGTATTTTTTCTTCATTAAAGGAAAAAAGATGATGCCAAAGATGGAAGAGAGGTTGATAAAGGTGACAAAAAGGAAGCCATATCCCCAGACTGTAATTTAGGAAATTCCGATTACTTTTTAATTCAAGTTTATTCAAAGTTAAAGAACCTTCAAGGGGAGTAATGCGCTTTTCTTCAACATCCAGGATGGAGGTGACATCGCTCAGACCCTCTCCAGTCAAATTGAACCAATCCGGTGACGTTTCCTCGAGCATTTTTATAAAACTTAATTAATTAACAGTTTCAAAGTTTCTTCCAAGGACTTTACTAGATCTGTATTTCAGTAGAAATCAGACTTTTGCACAAGGAGGAATGGAATACTGACTATTTTTGAAATGTCAAAGTTGTTGTTGTTGATGGCTCATGTTTAGCTGCATATTTGCAGACAGGAGGAAATTTCCCAATGAATTTAAATGATAATATTGAAGCAAGTTATTCCAAATTGTATATATTAGATACTGATTCAAAATGCAAATGATCCAACACTTTTTAATCTTCACTCGACTATTGTCCCGACTCTTTGGGGGCAATTGTCCACCTTAAATTGCAGTCGCTCACATTGTTGACTCTACTCGGAGCCGATCTCGATCTCTTTGTGTGCTCCTTCATTTGTCACTCTCCCTCCCTCCCTCATGGCCTGGCATTGGTAACATATACTTTGAGCCCAGATTAGATAAGGGAAGAGTGCGCTAAGTAGTATATTGAGTGGAAATATGCAGACATCTCGATCCACGAGGATCTCAATAGCTTATAGTGCATTAATAATTAACTCTATCATATATTATACTATTATCGGAATGCAAATATTATTGAATCTACGAGATATGCAATAATAAAACAACGGCACTTTGAATCCGGCCTGGAAAACTTGAAACGGAGTCAGTTTTTAATATTTCACTTTTTAATATTCTCATTTGATCAATATATATCAGTAGTACGATTGTATCAGTAATCAGTATACCTTGAGTACACATGTTTACTCATCCTCAGAGATATCTACATACAATATCGGGCTGCTACAAAAGTCAAAAATAGATACAATCTTATGAATATTATTACCTAATCACAATTCTTATGATCAGTAATTCCGTACGATCTGTAAAAGGAATAGGGGCTATACATACTACTAAGTACTTAGGATTAAAATAACTAATTACTAATATCTGTAGTCTTTAAAAGTTTTACCTACTCCTAGTCGGCATTAGGAGTAAACTCAAATCTAATATTATCATTATATATTATTACAAATTATTTATTAAAATTCCCAAAAGATTAATGGAATACTGATTTGAGACAATTTTTACAATTTCCATTTTATTTTTCACTGGAATGGGCGTATTCCCTATTGCTAATCCTCAACTAATCCATCAAATTTATAGTAGTAGTATTACCTATGTAGATTATAGTAGTAGTATAACCTAGATTAAAAGTCATTTACATTTCGCATAAGAAGTTCGACCGATAGATACAGTTTACATACCTAACATACCTACATAACTATTGTCTACAAGTAATACTAGTACAGTAGTACTAATATTATACGATACAATAGGTAGTACGGGAGTGCATACGAGTACTCAGGATAAGTACCTCTATTGTACATTATATTTATATAGGTATCGTATTACTATCTAATTTTATTATCATATGTATTATAAGTATAGATCAAATAGAAAAATCCAAAAACATGGCTAATAATTTAATAATATCTTAAAATAGATTTTAAAGGGAATTCGTGTGTATAATTATTAATTAAAGGCTGGGAAATGTCCCATGAATCGGGTTGAGAGCTCACTTCTTCGTCAAAGTTGAATATTGTCCTGATACTTTGCCAGGACGAAGAGAGATGTAATTCCCATAAAAAGGCCGAGATTTTGAAGGCCCAACACCAACAATCCCCCTTTGACTGAAACCTTTGCCTTCTCCTCAGCGATCTCGTTCATCTCGGGCACCTTTTTAGAGAGAATATTTATAATGATTGCATTTTAAGTTGGTATTTTCTACTGAGGATAAGCTGCAAATAATAATATTAATAAATTATCTAAATCTATCAAAGAATATTGACATTCAAAGATAAGATGGGGTGTAGTACAAAGATTACGCGTATATTCATTCAATGTTTAATTTGGGATTAGGTGCTTAATTGATATTTTGATATCTAAAAAGACTCTCCCTTACCATGTCCACAAGTGCAATGTAGAGGAACATTCCGCCGGCTAGATATTTTAAAAGTATTTTATTATTTTAAGAATATTTTTAATTTAAATTAAACATGTATAAACTAACCGAGTGCAAAAATATATATTGATGCCTCAATTTCTCCCAGAAGTATACCAGCAGCCATTCCAAGATAGCAAGTACAAGCAGATAAAACTGGATAAAATAAATATGCTATATATTATATAGTTTAATTAGTTTATATAATTTACAATTATATATTAGAGCCTGTTTCATTGTCATTCCTGCATTGAGAAGCACCGCAAAGTCCCCTAGCTCGTGAGGAAGCTCTTCACAAAGCACCGCCAATGATATGGACACCCCTGTGAGAATGTTTTGGTTGAAAGCCGTCCCTGAAAATATTAAATAATTAATTTAATAACGGAAACGAACTTGCAATTATATATTGTATAAATTCAATACCTATCGATAATCCATCGATAAAATTGTGGAGGCCATCCCCAAATATAATCATCCATGCGACGGTGGCGATGACACTATCTTTCCCTTGCTCGAACTTGACCATGTGCTCGTGCCCACTATTTGTCCTCGGCCTCTAAATTAAAAGCAAATAGTCATATTGACACTTTCTCCCTCTTTTTTGGATTTATCCACTAAAATTTACATCTTTGTGTCCAAATGAGGATTTGATGGCTTGTTTTTGGGATTCGTAAATCATTCCAGCGTTAGTTGGAGCACATATTATGGTATTTAAAGGGCTTTCGGAGGGTTGGGAGCCTCCATGGCTGCTCCTGTGCTCCAATGCCTAAAGTAAATGAATAATTAGATAAAAATTTGATCTTGAAATTGAATATATTTGTATTAAATTACGTGGACGGAATGGGAAGAATTATCTGGAGCGAGGACTCCTATTGCCTCTGGCGTCCATCTCTTCTTGTCTTTCCTCTGTGTTTAATTTGATTTTGGATGTAATTAGATTTAGATATTTATTAAAATAGGCATATACATACGTCTTTATATTCTAGGATAAACTTGAGGATGCGTTCAATCATAAAAAACATCCAAATCCCCCCGCAAACCACGAGAGATACATTAAGATACCCGTGATTTGGATCAGAGGAGCTGTCAATTAAATTGAAGGCCTTTGAAATAAAAGAAAAAATAGATTACACATTTTGATCAGAGTATACAATTGAAACTTGCTTGAGGAATGAGGTGGAAGACTGCACTTCCCGTGAGGGATCCAACGGCTAGGCCTACCATCGTGGTGAGGAGATGCCCGTAAAACTCTTTGGCCATAAAGGGGAGGACAGAGACGCCGGCGAGGGAACATGATGATATGAGCGTTACACACAAGACCCCGTAACCCCATACTGGAAATAAGAGGTCAATATTTTTAATTTATGGTATATATTAGTATATTTCATTTCATATGCGGGCTTTAAAAAATAATTTAATAATTTTAATGTCCTCAAAAGGCCTTAATCTAATCTAAGGATCTGTTCAATTTTAAAGTTCATCATTTAAAGGATTTAAAAAAGTTGCAGCTGCATCAAAATTTATTTTTAATTTTATATAACAAATTGCATGGGGGATTTTATCGTATACCGAAAGTATATGGCACGCAGATAACAATTAAAACTCTAACTTTAACTCGATACATGTGCAAACTTTGTATCATTATAAAAGCTTGGCATACCTATAATGATACTATATGACATTAAATGATTAGACATAAAATAGGAAAAAAGTCACTGATTAAAACTTATTAAAGGAAAAATACCTAAAAGTAAAGAGTTGAAAGACTTATACTGATTGCAGATAGGTAATACATAATAGGTTTTTGCAGATATAACAAATGTGCATGTTGATATATTGTATCGTATAGGATATTAGCTTATACAATAGCTAATATTAGTAATCATTATCAAATATCATAGACATTTTTAAAGGAAATAGGAATATGGAGGTTGCATATGTAGAGATTAAATGTAGATTTCAGGATCAAATTCAAATTTATTGACTGGAACGCTAATATTTGATGAATAAGCAATTATTTTAATACATTTTGGAATGGATTAGCAATTGCTTGAGTTGGACAAAGTGCAACAACTTTTAGACTTATCAGCAATTTAGAATTTTAGATATCCGTACAAATGAGGATGTAATTTTACAGTTTGGTAACCAAACTGTAAAATTACATCCTCATTTGTAACCAAACTTTGGTTGACTTAAAATTAAAGTAAATTGTCGGAAATGTTGAAACATCCGTCAAATTATTCTGATGGTAAATTAATGCGATGGAATGGGAGCAGGAGAGTTAATAAGTCCATGGACAATAAGTATTACTAATTAGTTATTTATTACCTCCCCAATCTTTCATCACGCAATAGTAGGTATATTAGCTCGGTAAATTGCACGTCACAAATTGAATAACTGATTCTGAGATGTATCTATTTCTTATTGTAATAATTTAAATACAGATATTTAGGAGGTTGATGAACTCTTTATGTAGGGATGTAGATAATCTGATAAATGAATATTTAACTAACCTTCCCCCGAAGTGGGTTTTTTTGTGTTGGTGGTACGGGTATCCACGTGTTCATTCTGGGTGACTTGGGGTAGGCAACATAATGAAGGATTATCCATTAGGTAGAGTAGCTGTGGACAAGAACTCCTCAGGTCATCCCAAGATGTCACATTTTGATGGAGGGTCACATTGGGGCACTTTGAAGAATTTTGACTAGTCGAGCACACTGGGGGCATTTTGAGCATCCCTCCGAGGTCGAGTATACCTTCTCTATCCCCATATTTTTGTAAAAAGTGGTTCCAGACGAGGTCATCTCCCTCTTTATCAGCCCCAATGAGGAGGGACATGTGGAAGATTAAGATGAAGGCACTCGACCAGTCCATCATGGCACAGGTGGTCGGAAGTGACGAGAAGAGCGGGTTCGGAGGAGGAGCAGACAAGGACCATCACCGTACACTATTCATGGCAAGTCCAAGACTGGGGCCAAACTGCTTCGGCATTGCATCCCAATCTCTGCAGATCTCTCCAAATTCTGCACTTAAATTCAGCAAATCTGTTGGCTCCTGAGGAAGAGAGAATTAGAGGGGATTATTGCCGCACCTTAGCTCAGATGAATAATGTAGGAATGTGTACAGCGATATTATATGTAATATTACAAAGTGGTACTACTGAGATAATATGAATGAAAAAAAGAGTTCATTTACACAAACCCACAGACTTTTGCTATAAAACAAAACTGTGTATCTAGACAGGATACTGTTGCGATTTGTGGTAATTAAACGAAAGGGCTGAGGGATTCATATTTCATATTTTATATGCAGACATTATATGTTAATGTACTACAATACAAAGTCATAATCAGATATGCAATACAGATATATTATTTATCTATCTTCTAGCTTTAGCCCATGTACAACACTACGATATGTATAATTATATTCCTAATTAATAGGTTAAATTCTGAAATCTCTAATACTGATAATCTAATTTGACTTTGATTGTCACACAAAAAGGAGTTTGGTAACTCGAGGATTAAGGAGCTTAAAATTCAATTTTTTTTGACACTTTGTGAAATACTCAGAAATTAAAATGACACCTATTGAACTACTATTAATAAACTATTTGGAATAATTTAAAAGCTAAAAATTTAAAAGCATGCAGTAATGTTTTTATTGCGTTGTGTTTACCATAAAGGCGCATATTATTAAAAATAAAGCATGAGATTGAGAATTGATTATTAAAAAATTTACGAATCTCACCCCAGAATTCAGGTTGAAGCTATATTAATCCAAGAATCTTTTGATAATCATTTTGATTTATAATTTCGAACAAATTGCGTAGATTAAAAATAAATTTAATATACCTACACTTGGTTGTAAAAAAAATTATGGGATTTGCAAGTTAACTTTCGATTTTCAAAACTCCCCAAACCCATATACGATATATAATCTATATTCTATAATCTATATCTTTCAATGGATAAATGCTAACAATTAGGAGCTATTTATTTATCGTATTGCGATATTAGATGTTCAAATGTGGACAGAATGAGCGGAAATCACTCTATTTACATTTATTTATTGACACCGAATTTCGGATCCGAATTTCGTCCGATATCTCCCAAAGAGGCCCCGAACCCGCAATAGAGGCCTCCCAAATCCCCGAATTCGGTTTTGAGGCACTTGAACAGGGAACGTTTGTTCTTTCAAAAAGCTTCATGCGATATATACTCGTATTGAATATATTAACTAATTGATGATATATCTATTTGATTAGCCTTAATTTACACGACTTTTATTAATATTCCTTGATTTTAATATTCTGTGCAGATAAGCTATATATCATATCGGACGTGGCGTCTCGACTTCATAAAATGCTATTGATATATGACTGTTAATATTAATGCATATTTCAGAATTTCTCTGATTAGATGATTAAATTTATCCATGAATAATAATTTTAATTCATTAAAAATGTCGGGTTTGTCCGTTTAAAGATTATTAAATTACGGTACAACATAGGGCAATATGCCAATAACATAGGTTTTGTAGATTTATTACTTAGGATTAGATATATTTATACAAATACAATACAAAAGAGATATGCTGCTATAAGGGATATAAACACAAGTTGAGGGCGCGGTTTTTCTACGATTTCATTAGCTTTGAAAATAAAGTCGTTGTTTTTTGCAAAATTTGGTTTAATTAGTGTTAATTGACTCGGTTTAAGAGTGTAAATGACATAAAATACACGAGATTTTGTTGCATTTAAACTTTTAAGTCTGGTGATATGAATATTTAGCAAATCTCATTTAAATTCCGGCTCAATTAATATTTGTGTAAAAAAGATGATTCATCAACTAACTGCCATCCTCCTAATCCTGGCTACTTTTGTTCCAAAAGGTAATAAGGCTTATTATACATTTTTATAATTGCAATGTGCAATTAGGCTCGAAATTATATATAAATCGATTTTAATTACAGGTGAGAGTATTTGGTGTTATCAATGTGTAAGCACTCAACCTGGGTGTGGGACACCATTTGATTGGAGGTGGCATTGGTCAATTACATGTCCAGATCCTAATGATAAGTGTGTCAAGATTGTAGAGACTAAAGGAGGTTTGCTTTTTAGAGGCCAATCGATTACTAATTTAATTAATTTTAAAAATTCATATTTCAGCGGAGGAGGTGATTACAAGAAATTGTTTAAGCAGTGTGGGCTACTCTCGACATGACATTCCGGCTGACAAGTATGAGGGTTGTCGACCCGCTGCAAAGGACATCCAGCTCGCTCATTATGTCAATAATACCATTAAAGAGCTTGACATTAAAAGGTAAATTATATTTGAACTAGAAAATTTGCCAATTATGCTCAGGTTTAATTATAAAATCTTTCTCTTGTGCAGAGACTATTATGATTCGGTGACGTGGTGTTTTTGTGAGTTTGACCACTGGTGTAATTCAAGCTGGAAGACATCCTTTTCAATTACCACTCTCCTCACCTCAATAACTGCCTTGCTCGCTCTAACATTCAACTAATTAATTGAAAAAGACAATGATCAAATGAACTGATGTGCCTCTCTCCATTTATCTATGTATAATGCGGATATTCTCATCAATGGAACCAGACTTTTTACTTGAATCTTTTTTAAGGGCAGATCTGAATATCAGCCCTCTAAAGAATGTTAATTTTATATAATACGATACCTATTTTATACATTTCTACTTTTATATAGAGTATTGAATTATAGTATGTGCAGAATCTCTTTTTTAAACTAGTGTTTTGAATGCAATATTTTGCCCAGACAAATCACATTCCAGGAACTCTTGTGGATTAACCTTAAGGTTGTATATCGTGAAGATTCGTGATAATTGCCTTATTAGCCTTATTAAGCTAATGTCTTTTATTAATAGGAAAAGGGTATTTAATTTGAACTTGTTCACATTTTATGAATCCATTCCGTCCAATTCCTGGTACTTTCAAGTTGTAACTTGTATTTAATTGTATGATGTATTAGGACAATTAATGTAAATAGTTAATCATAATTATAAACATTCTAAGATTATTTTATGATCATAAAAGATTTCTTATTCTTAACAATTAGCAGCTACATATCTAGCTCTCTTAAACTTAAAGAACGTTACTTAAAACTGTTTTAAGTTACAAAATTTTAAATTTAATATATTTTATAGATACCAATTGTATTTGATATAATATTAAGCATTTTACAGGCAACACTTGAATAAATTCAATATGAATATTTTGCAAAGTTTGAGCATTTTCAAAAAGTATTAATTATTTCAAGTATTTGGAATTTCAAGATTTTTTTAAACCCAAAGTACAAGTCGTATATCAAGAAATTGGGATAATTTGATAAAGATTAGATAGACCCGATTAGGTAGTTATGCTTATATATTCTAAAACAAGTTCAAATCATCGTTATATATTGTATTATCAGTAGTATATTATGTTAAGTAAATTACTTAAGTAGGTAGCCGGAAATGAGCCTATATTTTAAATATGAATTGATAATGCAAAAAATAAAGTTCAATAAAGTAGAATATCCGTAATTGAGCAACAAATGTCTTTAATGAAATAAACTTTAAAGTGAGAGAAGAATGATGTTTTTGCAAGAATATTTGAACAAATCGAGGATGAGTAACATTTAAGTTTTAACTGCATAGCTTAGGAATAGGTAGGTGATGGTACCTTATACATGCATATATTATATTAGAATATACATAATCTGCCTAATCAATGGGTAATCTCTAGTTTTGCAATTAAGCTTCACCGTATTTAACAATTAAATAGTATGTATATTATATATTTATGGAATTTATGTGCATTCTTTTAGAATGGAATATAAAAAGAAGTATTGAGGAAGAATTACATAATTATATCCAAATCTTCATTAATAGACCTGGAATTATACTATATATCATACAATAGGTACATATTATAAATCATGTGTAAAGTACAATATTAAGGACTAACAAGTTTACAATCTCTTATGAATTCAATTTCAAAATCAACATTTCTTTTATATTTTTCAAGTTTTAACATTCATACTTGCATAATTAATTTAAAGCAATATTTTGGATGGAAATGTTATATATTTTTGGTCCACTAATTGATTCATTAAATAATTTCAAGTGCTCTCTTAAACTCTAGGTACAATATATATCTTACTACTTCATAGTTCATAATAGAATGTTTTTAAACCTTGTTCATCCGCACCTTTAATTCAGGCTATTAATTGATAATTCAAATTAATAAGCAAATCGAAGCTTCTCCGCGAATCCAATTTTATCCAGGTTAGGAATGCAGGCAAAATTGACCATAGGAGGAGGTCCTATTTATATTTCAAATGAGATTGTTATTATAATATTCATATACTAATGTCATACTCATTAGTCATTACTGTCATTAGATTTACTTACCACACATAAGGACAATAGTATCATCAGAAGGACCGTAAAAGTTCTCTCTGAGCATTTCCTCGTTGATAAATCCACTGCTATATTTCCATCCTATAATATATGCAATTGGCATTAATATAATTTAGGATTAATCAATGTTATAGCCTTATAGAATTGTTTTTTACCTGCTGGAGGTCGGTCCAAAGTGTACCAGAGTTTAAATCGGTCGGGGTGTTCATCCCGAATCTTTTCCAGATCAGATCTAAGCAGAATGTCTTCCTCTGTTTGATTAGCAAAGAGTAGGGATATATTGACAGTGTCCTCCTTGTCCTTGATTATAGCTCGAACAAGTTGAAGCATCTACACGGAAGTAGAATTATATCAAAAATAATTAGTGACAATTTGACAATGCAAGGATCTTTAAATATACCGGTGTAATTCCACTGCCACCTAAAAGAAAATACATTTTTTAAATTCTTAAATCATTGTATTTCAAAGCAGATGATCCTTACCAGCAATCATGTTGACCTTTTGCACCTTCACCACCCTCGTCTCATCAGCCTTTTTCTCTGGCTTGATTGAAAACTCTCCTCTCCCATTGTAAACCTTAAATATTGTAGATTGAATATAAACAGTGTATTAACCAAATGAAATTCAAGTCATACAAGTTTCCCAGAGGGTCCTCGACAATCAATAGTGTGTCCAAGAGGTAAATCGTTGAGGTATTGACTCATTTTACCACCATCAGGGAATTTGGGATGTGTATTTCTAAAATAAACCTGGAATAAATAATAAGGGATTCGGTTATTAAATCTTTCCTCATTTAATCATAATGAATTTGTACCTTCACAATGAGATCCATATGCCCCAGGTCATCGTCACTCGTGACTGGTGTGTATGGCCTTACCACAAGCTGCTCATTGATCTTGGCAGTGAGATAAATGTGTTGTCCAGTGGGGAGGCCAAGGATATGTCGCGGTGAAGGGAGCTCAAATCGAAAGAGACGAGTGTCATGTGACACTTGTTTCTTCTCCACCAACTTGAGGGGGTACTTGACAAGGGGGTCAAGCAGAGTTCGAGGTCGTCCCTTGGACTTTGACCGAAGAGCAAGAATTAATACGGTGGCCGCAAGGGTTCCAATCCCTATCCAAAAGGGAAGTCCCTGTCAAAAAACCACATTAAGGCCTCGACACTCGAAAAATAATTAAAGTATACCTTAAAAATTGCAGAATCCATTTCCTCAACAAACAGTTGGGAAGCTGCTTCCTGATTAATCTGTTGGTACTACTTTAAGTCTACTTATTCCTTGTAGAGTCCAAAAATGATGATAATTATCAACAATTAATTGGGGAACAATTTGAGCCGATTCAAGGAAGAATCCGCACATAAAAACCCCTTTAAAATTACTCGCTGGGTTTAGCCCTTTAAAAAGACCTTGAAATTATTAAAGCACGTCACTTATCTCTTGCAAGTTGACCGTTTAGGATTTTTAATTTATTTTTTAAATTGTATTTAACTGCCTATATTTAAATATTAAAGACAAGGATTTATATCTGATGATTGTCTTTTGTCATGTAATTAATCTAATTCATAAAAACAGGGACTCCGTGATATATGTAATTCAATATACAATACATGCACGTAATACGAGTATTCAGCTGCTCAGCATCTAATCAGATAGAGATTAATAAAATGTTTATATATAATTATATAGTATAATAGTAGTATATACGATTACGATATATAATATATTCGGAATATATCGAGTAAGTATCTTTTTTATTAATTACCAATCGAATCATCATTATGTAATCGAACATAATATTATACAATACAAGAATTTCTCCCAAGCTTCGCTTGGGGTGTTTTGTAATTGGTTTTTTGGCCTCACATGACCCCATGATTGACCCATGTCAGCTTAAT
>JAAZTK010000358.1:0-22390 GCA_036507255.1 Megalothorax incertus
TCAAGTTCAACTGTGATCAGGAATTTGTCTTTCAAAGCAGAATTGACAATATTCTGCATCTTTGGGATCTCCAACTCTTTTGCAAATCCCCCAATTGAGAGGTCTACACCCAAAAGCATTGGGGAAGTCTTCCTCTCTTTCCCCCAGACGGCGTTCAATGAATCTTCGACGACTCCCAAGAAATTCCAGAGCTCTCTATTCCGATACCAATATTTTAGGGCCAATTTAAATTCTGGGAGAGCCAACTCTAGGTCCACCTCCGTCAGCTCCTCAACAGCTCTCGCAAGACCTTCCCCCTCAAGCTCTTCAAAAGGCCAAAGCTCTTCTTTTAAATATTTTACAAAGCCCTGGGTTTGTTCGATAAGGATTTTGGTACGCTCCTCCTCCATCCTTTTCACAAAATCTTCAATACTCTCATAACATTCTTGTAGTTCCTTGTTAAGATCCAGAAAGTTCTCGAGTGGTCGAACATGCTTTTGAAGTATTTCTTCCGCCTTTTCGGAGCTAAATTCAATTTCATTTGTATTGAAATACTCTTCAAAGGGTGGGGGTGGAGGAAATTGGGTCGGAAATGAAGCCACGGCATGTAGAATTTGAAGATGAATGCTTGGAACGGTATCAAAAGATCGAAAGGCAAGGCAGGTAAGAATATGAAGCCATTCCGTTTGAATTCCCTCGGGGATAACCCTCATTGCAAGAGAATAAAGATCCAACCAAGAGTTTCGGAATGGTAGATTCGACCAGATCCGAATTGATTCATTGTAAGGGAATCCAATCCCCGAAAGACCGTTCAAATCTTCAAAAAGTCCAATAACTCCAAGCAGTAGAGACTTGAGCTCCCCATTGATCTTAACTCTGGGCGAATTAGATTCCCATTCATGGATTAGCCGAGATATTTTGATAGTTTTCTTAACTTCGTCCGTGGTAAGGTCTAGATCAAAAGAATCCGCTGGGACAACGGAAGGTGGTTTATTATCCAAATAGTTTATGAGGGTTAGTCGGCTTGCTTCCGTGCTATATTTATATCTTCGCCAATATGCTCGAAGGCAGAGCTCGTAGTCACTCTTTAGATCGACGAGTTCTTCGTCCTCTTCATCATATTTCGGATAGAGTGCAGTGAGGCGGAGCGAGTCGTCAACCAGCTTGAGAACAATTAGATGGTAAGCATCATGACTTGCTTGAGGGCTTAAATGATTTGGCCAAGTCACACGTTCCATCCTCTTTAGATGTTTTGGATAATACTCGCGAATTGGCGCAAGACTCGCAATGGAATTGAGAATAATTAGAGTTTCTTTGTCGTATGGTTCTGATGACCAGCAATGTCCAGAGTGGAGGATCTCAAGGGCACGCTCTGTCCCTGTAAGGCGTGTAAAAGGTTCCACGAGGGGAGTGGCAGTAATTGCGTGAAGATACGCGAGATATACCCAAGCAGTCTGGGATTCTCCAGCCTTTAATTGACGTAAATATGGGTCTACTTCATAGTGAAAGTATTTGATTGACGCAGACTCGTCAATGAAGATCGTCACGCGGCCTGGAGAGATCAGAGAAGGTCTCCCGTAAGGCACCAAAAAGATTGATCTTTGCTTAGCTTTTGATTGCCGATCCTGTCACAAAGAAAAAATAAAATTTTACACTTAAAGACCCCCAATTTCAAATCTTACAGCATCCTCGAGAAGAATTCCGTTCTCGAGTCCAACTAGAGCCTCCAATCTTTGCGAAGAAACCTAAAAAAATAAAATAAAAATCATTTTTAAATGTTTTTTTAATCGATTAAAATTTTTAATTCAAAATACCTTCATTCCTCGAAATTCCTTTGAAGTAAAAGTCATCTCTTTCGATACATTCTCATTTTTCCCATACCCCCGCTTGTATTTTGAATTTCGAAACTCTCTAGTCTCTCCACAGCTATGATCCCTCACGGAAAACGTTAGCCCAAGCCTCGGGAGCTCCACAGAATACAAATGATTATTATCAGTCCAAATGTTGATGTATTTGACAAGTTCAAGGCGTCGAAAAACCCGAACGATATCAATATAAGTAGAGCAATTGATGTCTACAAGATATCGGCATTTTTGGGTCTCATGTGTTTTGAAATATCGGAGCTCAGCCAATTGAACTGTCTTTTGATTATTATCCCCCAAATACATTACGTAAATTGGACGATCCGTTGTCAATTTTGAGGGTTTGGTTGATTCGCAAGTGTAAAATTCAATTATTTTTGCCTCTTTATTCCACCAATGTGAGCAACTTGTTATCGTAAGATGTGCCACATTCTTCCGAAAATATCCATGTGGTATTAATTGCCATTTCTCCTCTTGAGACCCTTCCTTTACATCCCGATGTTCCGTAATAATGAGTTCACCAGATTGCTTGACGTAGAAAGAGTAGCGAGATCTCCCATACTTGTCCAGAGTGATCATTCGACCTTAAAAATTAAAAGAATTCTTTTTAAAAATTGATCAAATTCTTTTAAAATCAAACCTGGTTGAAATGGATAAGGTTGAACGGAAAAGATTTTATTGGGGAAAGTCCGCTGGAAATCAGGATGAGTCTCAATCGAGGCAGGAAGGTTCTTGACTGGGCAATTATCCACGAGGAAGCATCCTCCAACAATATCCATTTGATAAGTAGTTTGCATTCGATCAAAAGTTCCCCGAGCAGAAATTTCGCAATAATAAATTTGTGGGTTCCCCTCATAGGGCTCCCATTGAGTCTCTCCAGTAAGGAGTGTTTGTGTTGCTCCAGAATAATGTTGTTGAACGAATTCATTGAGTGCTGTGCATTCCTATTAAAAGTATAATGCATTTAATAGGCAATCCCATCAATTTCAACTTTATTTTCAATTATTTCTTACCCCTCGTGCAAAAATCTTGGCTAATTCCCTTTGAAGTCTCGCTCCAGTCTCGTTAACTCGCCGTAAATGGTTCCTCAAATCAATTGAAAGCTTGACCTTTGACCCAGAAGATGCTAGAGCTTGATTATCGTAGATTTTGACAATAGCGTGAAGCCAGAGGACAATATCATCATTCCTTAGCACATATTCAATTAGGGAATCCTCCACGGCGAAGGTTAGAGCCACGCAGACATTAAGTTCGATCATCTTCACACGGTACTCGTCAATTTCACTCTTTGTGACATCCAAGAGTCCAGATAGGATCTTTTGCACCTTTGTAGACCATTCTGTAGCAATCCTTCGGCACTGGAAATCAATATTTTTAATTATATTACGTAAAAATTACATTTAAAGGGTAAAAAACTCACATCGGAGAGGATTTCAAGGCATTTTGCACGAACTAGGGGGTCTTCCGAGAGAGATGCGATTTTGAGTGCCACAGAAATAATTCCAAGAAGTACATTATTATCCCTCCAATTCCCTCGATGCTCTGAGCACATTTTCTTCAAAAGAGCAATGAATTCAAGGGCAAAATATGAGTCTGTAAGAAAGTCTTCGTGAGCAACTCGAAGTTGCAACCCTCGCAGCGAAGCCCCTGCCTCATTCTCCTTCGGAGGGCCAGCTTGATACAGAGTTTGAAGGATTAAATTGAGAACAGAATTATTTTTGAGGGAAAGACTCTTTTTGGTGAAAGCAATCACAAGGTTCCTGTATTGGATTGCAGGGTAGCATCGGAGGGAGCCAAACTCTACAAATTCTGTGGAGGAAATATCGAGAGACTTTTGATATTGATTGGCGAGGACATCGTTCGCAGTGAGCTCGAAACCGTTCACAGCCCATTGCAAATTGGAGTATGGGCATTTCTTTTCGACCTAAATAATATATGAATTAAATTCAAATCTATTTGTACATTTTAAATAATTTATTTAAATTAGATTTAGGTACTTTAAAAGTAGTCATTTTCTTGAGGGCATCCAAATCCTGGTAGAATCCTCCATTTCCATTAAGTTCCTCAAACTGCCGATAGTCATTATTCCCCATATTTACAGCATACTTGCAATCCATTCCATTCTTCTTAATAAAATCGGATTCTGGGTTTGAAACGTGGAATTCCTTGTAATGAGATTGAATAAATGCTTTTTTGGTTGAAAATAGGTTAAAGATCCATTTGGGCTCTCGTTGGGAGACGGGATTTAGCGAAGGGCTTTTATTCCAAGGTCCAAACATTTGCTGCTGATTTCTTTTGAGGATGATTCTCGAGATTAGAGTAGAATTGAACATGTAGAGAAGGTCGCGGAGGACAGCAATTGGTTCTGGGATGGTCATTTCAAATACTACAGCCCTTTGCTCATAGATCTGTGACGGAAGATATTGCTCATGAATGACTATATTATAATTTTGTTCCTTTTTCTTCAGAGCACATTTCTTGCAATCCTTCGAGTGTTGTTTGAACCAATCCTTTTTGTAAATGAATTCGCACTCCATCCCAGCAATTGTAGATACAATATGATCCCATTCACGTCGACCAGCTTTAACCTCGTTCAATTTATGCACTTGCATTTCTTCATCCCGAGCTAGGATCCTCATCCTAAGTGCTTCAAGGACACTTCCGTCAGGGGATTCGGCAAATCTTGAAGGAAATGAAGTCGAAGTGGGAGAAGGCTCTTCAATAAGCGAAGGGAATTGTGCATTCTCTTCCCGATTCCCAAAATAAAATTCCAATTCATGAAGGAGCTGTAAATCCAACATTTTAGGGCATAGAAGATGCATAGCAAAGTCGAGAAAGATTCCAGATCGGTGTTTGAGAAGCTCAGAGTATCGAAAACATACAATCCGATCCCAAATCTGGATTATTTTGAGGCAGGTGAGGATCATCCTTGAATTTCCAACAGGGTCTCCTTCATAAGCAAGTTTAGCACGCAGGGTATATTCCTGAAATGTATTTATTTGCCATTAATTTCATTTTAAATCTAATTTAATTTAATTTAGCATTACCTGGAATAAAATCCATATATATTCGTATTGATTTATGCTCGTTTGCCGACTCATGCCGTAAAAAACGTATTGTTCAAAGTCGTATAATAGTAGCCCAATTGAGTTTTCATCCACAGCTCGGAGAAGTTTTAAAGGAAATGGTAGTGTCATGTCAAGATGTCTTGGGATGGGCTCTGGTTCCTTTACACCAGAGCTAATAAAATCCAAGTAATGAGGAGAAGAAAGATACTCCCAAAATCCAGAAAACTTCATATTATGATGGAGGTTGAAATTAGGCCATGCAAGCTCCAGTTCGGATTTTGCTATCTTTGAGCACTCGTTAATATGTTCCTCCCAATGCTTGTTGAGGGACTTGTATTTCGCTCGAAGGACAACCGAAGTCTCTTCGCATAAGACTTTATATGCTTCCTTGAGAGATGGACGGATCCTAGTCCCTTTGAGAAATGATTGAGATAATTTGTAGACTCTTCTCCCAATTTTTCCCATCATTTCCATAAGCTGATCAACTCCAGATAGATCCGAGACTTCAACCATTCCCAGAATGTATATCATAATACGGATCATAATCATTTTGTAAAGAAATGCTCCATCAATTGGACCCAATTCTTGAATTAGAGAGATTTGGAGGATGACTTTTGCAGAGAAATACAGCCCAGATCGACGAAATGGCTCTAAAGCATCCCCCAATAATACAGCATCTCGAATCTGTTTGTAAAAAATGAATTAATTGCGAATTCAAATTGAAAAATTGAAAAAGAACCTTTTTAATCACACGAGGGAATTCCTTTTCAGAGGAATGTACACTTTCAGCATTAACGAGGACGGTAGTAAGCCATTTGAGCACAAACTTTGGGTCAGAGACCTCACGGACCTCAGACTGGACAACCACCCCACCCTTGACAGCTTTGGCTGCAGCCTCTTGAATGTCATATTGGTAGAGATCAGAAAGTTGTTTTGCAAAACACGTGGAATGAAGGAATTCAGAGCGTGGAATGACGATTGAAATACCTGTAATTTAAAATAAAAATAGTAAATGAAAAATCTAACGAAAAATCATACTTGGAAAGAGCGTGGCTAAATCATTATTTGGAGTAATGACTTCAGACTTTTGATTGGTAGGGAAAGCAGAATAGATAGCAGTCATTGGAGGTTGTTCAGTCCCGGAATAAATCTTCCTCAGCTCTTCCTCCGTCTTTGGAGGGATCGTGATGGCCACGCAAGCATTTTGAGCTTGAATATAGAAGGCAAAGGTATCCCCAAAGGTAAGGGCACAAATTTGTTCTTGAATGGCGCGAGGATCCAGATATCTTGATTGAGTAATCATCCAATTCCGGAAAGTACATCTTGTTTTTGAAAAAATGCATTCTTCCTCCCCCTCTATTTTTAATTTGTCCAGATGGTAGGTGAATAAACCGAGGAGTTCTTGGTCAATCTAATTTAATAATTCGAATAACAATAAACCTAATGGGATAATGAAATTGAAAACCTCTTCCTTGTTCTCGTCAGCATGTCCAGGAAGTTTCAGAGGGAGGAAGACGTGGTTGACAATGGAATTAAATAACCTTTTCCCTCTGTGGTTATTCGGGCCGTCGGATGTCATTATTTCAGGGTTAATCCGACATGAAATTTTTGAAATTCTATTTCGTAATGGAAGAAAAAATTGAATTTTGAAATTAAAATTCAAATGTTCAAAAAATATCATAATTTATAAATAAAATAGAACCGTCCAAGGACGGTTGAGGGTTCGTGTATGTTCACTTATATGAATTCACGAGGTCAAATTAAATATTACCCTTTAGGGCCGAATTTCGTTACATTTTAATCACATAATTACAATTTATCTGGATATTGGGTAACCATATTTAACATTTTAGTCAGCTAAAATGTTCCTAGCCCTGGGACAGGTTTTTGTAACATTTTAACCATAAATACAAATTTTGACACTCCCCCCCTGGCTGGGGTACTTTTTTGCCCATAACTCCGTCCCCTTTGACCCCTGACCTCCCATCATAGAACTTTGCCGGCACATTTACCAAATACACCTACATACCAAATTTGGTTCGAATTGATTAAGAATTGCGACAGTTATCGCAATACGGACGGACGGCCGGCCGCACAGACTGAGCGATTGTATAGGGTCCATTCCCTTAAGTACACGAACCCAAAAACTTACGCATCAATAACAATTTTAAGTCTGTACTTTACTTTTAGGTCACAATTAGCAGGTATTTCTAGCAAGTATCAAAAATTGGCAATGGCCCCAACAAATCGTATGACTCAGGATGTCCTCAGCTGACAATGGCACTCCTGCAATAAAAGATAATGAGAAAATGTCAGTCAAGATACAATTATTTAATCAATAAAATTAGCCTAAAAGCTCTATCCGCATTCCGCATAAAGTACAAATTAAAAATTAATGACTAACCGCTTGAGATTATGGATTATAAAAATTCAATAATCAGCACTTTGTTTGCCTAATTTAATAGTAAATATTGCATGTGCAAAGTCCGAGATAAGTCAAAACAAAAATTGACATTTAAAATAATCCACTTTTAAAAACAATTAAAAAAGCATTTACCCAAGTGTTGACAATTAAATTACCTGCCACCCTCGGGGAGCCCCAAGATCCGCCTCACGAATAAAAGTATTGATAAAGGTCTAATTAGCTGGGTTAATTAATTTTGGACATAATAAAGTAAGACAAAAATAAATTTTCAAGAGCACGTCGCGTTTTCAATACGAAATGGAAGTGGATGCATTCCCGGTTTACGGCCATACCTGGCTTTAGCACTTCATGGCTAAACGTTTTTGAAACGATTTATTTTTTAAAAAAAAAGTATTTTTGAAATGTTTTTTTAATTAGCTAATTAATCAATTAAATTTAAATGTAATTTAACTATATTTAAGAAAAAACATTTGTTGAGTGTTGAGCATGAAGATTTTAATTAAATATTAATTTATGTTGAAGATATAGGCAAAATACGGTTGATATCGGACAAAAAAACGTTTTAATTTTTAAATCAGATCAATTTTTTTATTAAAAAACATTTTTTTAATTAATACAATTTTAAATAGATTTTTATAAAGTTAGATTTAAATAGATTTTAGTCCATTCTAGTATAGTTATACTTATATTAATTTATCGACCTTACAATTGTGTCTCGAGAGAGGTTAATCCTTTGATTTTTAAAGTTAATTACTTATTGTACATTTATCCGTGATGCTTAATTAGTCATAATTAGTCAGGGGGTGTCAGTGTGAAACTTAGAGAGGGTATTTAATATTAAATATTTACAAAATAACCTAATAAAATACATTTTTAATTGCACATATTTTTGTATCTTTTTTTCCTTGATTAATTGTGAGGTTAATGAGAAAACATGTAATGAAAAACAACACAAAACTATCTAAATAACAATTAATACAACAACAAACAAACTAACTAGATATATAAACAACAAAGGAACAACGTACACACTCTAATTAAAACTAATTAAGACCCTGGTTCATTTAAATCTTAATCTACTCTCATACATAATATTGGCAAAAATAAATACAAATAAATAGCTGATGGCATTTTAATTTTTATGCAAAGTTTTACTGCTTGGGTGGCGTCTCTTGAGGGATCTCTCCAGGATGTGAGCTCTTTAAATGGACCTTATAGTACTCATCCGAGAAGAAAGTCTGTCCACAATGTGAGCATACAATCTTTGTAGATTGGGTAGCCTCGTGTACCATCCTATAATGGCTCCTCATCCAACTCTCCCTCGCAAATAACTTTTCACACCCGGGGAAATTACATGAAAACTTTTGACCTTCTTCCAAAATTATCTCAGACTTTTTCTTGGGCTTTACTTTGGCCCTATCCTCCCCTGGTTGCGAACAGTTTCTCACACCCGGGGAAATTACATGAAAACTTTTGACCTTCTTCCAAAATTATCTCAGACTTTTTCTTGGGCTTTACTTTGGCCCTATCCTCCCCTGGTTGCGCCGTTCTGACCTTTTTTGCTCGAGGCTTTGACACAGGATCCGGAGGAGCCTTCCTCTTGATCGGAGCTTTTGCCTGAGGAGGAAGATAAGTCGTAGGCACCTCCACAACATTATCTACTTCAACTCCACCATAATTTAGGGTAACAATACCACCATTCTCTTCTTGCATTAGCCCACTCAGGTCAATCAGTTCACTAAAATCCGTTGTAGGATCTTTATAATCAAAGGAGAGGAGTGGTACACCACTAGATGAGGGGACTTGTAAAGGTAAGAGTGGTTCCTCTCCGTTAAGATTCACTCCTTTCGGCTTTTTCTTCCGCTCCCTTTGTGCAGGATGGTTTAGCTCCTCAGGGTTGCTGGTAACAGTTGGCTGCAACCTCGCCTTATCTTCATTACTCATAGATATTTGATGCTCCCGCTGGAGGTGAGTTACAAGGCTCTCACGACCCCGAAACTCTCTAGAACAATCCCCTTCGACACATCTCCACCTCTGACCCTCATGGACAACCCTTACATGCTTGGCAAGGGTGTCACGCCGCTTGAAAGGAGTATGGACACAATGTTGACAAAAGAATTCTTCTTTTTGTGGCGGAGTCGAACTCTGATTTGGACTTGGAGTGTTTTGGGGCTGTGTTTTTGGTGGAGGTAGGACTTTTACTTGTTCTCCGCTTGACATGGGAGTTCCTATGCTTGTAACCGTATGCGTAAGTTGACCTTGCTGCTGTTGATGCTGAGATGAACTCGGAGAGAATTTTGGTATTTTAAGAAATTGATTCGTTCCGTGGTTCAGGCGGGTCGAATCAAGCTGTACAAGCTGAATCTGATGCTGTGATGGAATAGCAACAGTGGCAGCCAGCTCAGGATTATTGTTAATATAGGATGGTGAATGAAATAAAGGCGTCACGGTCTGCCCCACCCGAAACAGCTGGCCAGGATATGCTTGAGTTGATGAAGAAGAGGATGCTGGTGATGGGGAGAGGATTTGTAGGTGTGAGGGAGACCCTTGATGGTTAGCAGTTGACGAGGAAGCAGAAAGATTAGATTCTGCACTCGCGGAGAATACTGGGGATGAGAGGGCTGCAGCAGTGGCGAGGTAATCCAACGAAGAAAAAGTTTCAGAAGGGTTTGGCGGAGCTGGTAAATGTGTTGAAGTTGCAGGGGTAGTCGTCGTCGTAGGCTGATGCTGTGATTGCTGCTGCTGCGACTGAGGAGGAGCTTGCTGGGACCCTACAATAGTAAAATTGGAATGGGGAGATCCGGGCACAGAATGGATATAGAGCTGTTGTCCAAAATTATAATAAGACGGTGGAGATTGTTGGGTGTATTGTGTTGTAATTGGCATAAGATAACCCTCAGGATGTTGTTGACCTTGGACATTTGGTGAGGATACCGTCACAGTGTGGAGGGGAAGCGGGTGGTAACTCGGTGAAGAGATCCGAGGGAATTGACCATGAGGTTTCTCCGGAGGTTTAAGCCTTACTGCCATCACGGTAGGTGGTGGTTGTTGCGGGGGTGGATGCTGTTGAGGTTGATGGTAGATAGGTGTAAGATCATGAAAGGTTGGTCCATCTTCCTTTGTCTCCTCTGGATTATGCTCAATTACAGCAGCAGAAATAACTTGTGGCATTGGATGTGGTAGCGCAGAGGGGTGTGATTCTTCTTGGTTTAAATTACCATCAAAATTATCATTTACACCAAATCCACCGAGTCCAAATGAAAAGTTATCTCCCGTTGGGTCAGTATTATTGATTGAATTGAGGATATCATCATTAATAAAGTCTTCAAACCTTCCAAATTCAGATGTAGGATAAAGTGGTTCCCCACCGGTAGCTCCACCGCCACCCTGTCCATGTCCAGGTCCATTCTCATCCCCACCTGTATTATTAAGAGCTGAGAGTGTTGTTTCTCTTCCGCTTGGATCTGACGTCACCCCTCTAGCCCCCTTATGATGTACATTAAGAAGATGACCAACAAACTTTGATTTCCTCATAATCTTCCTACAAATTGGGCACATTTGATCTTTGCCCAGCGTGAAATGGGATTTAAAGTGATTCTGAAGATCCGCCAGAGATGGGAACCCCTCTCGACATACTTTGCACTCTAATTCGACCCTGGGGGTTGGTCTCATTTGTTTATGATGTGATTTTGGGGGTGGGTGAAGCTTTTTCAGTGGGTGTGCCTCTCCAAAACGAGCTCGCCTCTCATTCAGCCATGGTGTATGAAGCTTGACAATGTGACGACGAAGGGAGTAGGCATATTTGACCTGGATTTGGCATACTGGGCAGGGTGGAGGTGCTTTGTCGCTACGATCTCGGTTCGGATGAAGACTCTCCACATGCTAAAAGATTTAAATGAACATGATTAGGGGCTTAAATAGCTTTAAATAAGCATTAAATACCTGATTGAGGATATTCCTATCCCAAAATACATCCGCACATACGGGGCAAAAGCTAAAATCCCCATTAGATCCTTCTCCTTCCCGATTCTCTCCATTTCCGTTGGTTAGGGTAGGCTTTACCTCAACAGATTTATTTGTTTTATGCGTGATTTGATGGGGAGATGGCTGGTGGGTTTGTACCGGGCTTATTGGTATTGTCGGAGGAGAGCTGAGGACGGAGGCAAGAGTAGCTTGTTGCATTTGTGGGAAAGGTGGCGGGGGAACCAGAGGCGGAGGTGGAGGGGGTGCTGGAGTTTTAATAAAAGGTTCTTTGGGTTTACTTGGCCCTTTGACATAATTCCCTGGAGGAGACTCTCCAATCACCTTGCTATGTGCATTTCGAATATGACGAAGAACAGAGTACCTTGAACTATACATTTTAGTGCATATGGTACATTGGATATTAGCTAATGGGGAAGAAGAAGGATTGGGGGGAGTAGGGTTCTCTTGAGGTGATCTTTTGCATCGGGTAAGGTGTCGTGGGAGGGAGGCAGATTGCATACTTGTTCGGCATCTTGGACATTCTTTCATTTCTGTTGATTTCTTTTGTATTTGAATTTGTACGCTAACACCCTCCTCCACTTCTTGAGGTCTTCCCGTAAGGTCAGGCATATCCGTGTCCTCCTCTTCTTGAGGTACTTCAGGCCTACCCATGTCCTCATCCTTCACACCTTCCTTGGCTTCTTTTATTTCTTTTGCTCTTTGGTAATGCTCCTCAAGATCACCCTCCAATTTCTCCAATTGTAGCTTTGTTTGCTCCTGAATGTCCGGTTGAACCTCTTGGCTTGGATCTTTTTTGACATCTTTTTCTTTGGTCTCATTCTCTCGAAGTTGTTGCACTTTCACCTCAGGATTCACCCTTTCCAAATTAATTTTAGGTGTTTTGCTAAATATAGAGAGTAGTAGAAGATGAATAGGGTCTTCTTTAAGACCGTGGGACTCTTCAAGATGGATTGAGAGAGAGCCAGGGACAAGGAACGAATCAAAACATAAGTGGCATATGTAAGGCCTGAAAAAAGTGAAAAAGTGAGCGAATTATTTTTAATTTAATGGTTTTAAAATAATAATATTTACTTTTTAGATCCACTTGCTCCAATTACATGGGTCTGGAGGTGCTCTTCGAGTTTATCAGGGTCAGAAAAAGGGGTAGATTTGTCACCGCAAATAACACATTTCTTTACATGTTGAGGATCTATTTCTTTTCCATCTTGGTTTGTACTTGGTTCAGGGAGTGTCCCCTCAAGGGATGCATTAGGGAGTCGAACAAGCCCGGTACAGATCTTTAGGTGACTCAGGTAGTCCCCACCACCAACTTTGACACGACAATACCTACATTTGTCGGGTGTTTTGGGGATTTCGGGTGGTTCTTCCTCTATCAAAGGCTCTCCATCCTCACCATCCGTCATGGTAGGCTTCGAGGGTTCTTTTAAGCCTTCTTTGAACTCCTTTTCATCCATTTCTGGCTTATGTAGGACGGGTTCGTCACTGTAATGACAAAAACACCAAAATTTAATAGGTAATTTTGAATAAATTATATTATGCAAATTCTAAAAATTTAAATTACAGTTTCATGGTAGGTTCAACGGCTTCCTCCTCCTTGTCCACCTTTTTGGGTTCCTTTAGCTCCTCTGTGGTGTCTTGTTTGTCAATCGCCAAGCTCGTCATAATAAAATCTAAATCAAAAATCAATTAAAATCATCAAAAATTCAAAATGTTTACAATATTTAAAAATACCTTATTCATGTCAATAACTTCAATTCGGTGAAGGTCATAATTCCAGGTTTTTAAAAGGTTCAGAAATTGTCTGGAACCAATAATAAACAATTTTATTAATAATTACCTAATTAAAAATCAATCATGATCGGGGATTAATTACTAATCTATTGTTTACAATCAGATTTCCAAAATCACTTGTTTTAAATCAATCTAATTACAAAACACTCGGCTTCTCACCTTCAGGTCAACTGCATTGGACGGCTGTGGACACTTTTGTGGTTAAATGAGGGTTGGACACTTTTGTGGGACTGGGATGTCACAATTTTGGTCAAAAAATGCAAAATTTCCTCAAAAATTCTTCAAAGTTGACAAGTTCGCATTATACAGCATTCAGTTCTCAGCTTGGCATCTCTTGACCCCTACGAATTTGAATAAAATACTTAATTAATTGCATGGGAATTGATCAAGTTGACAAGTTCGCATTATACAGCATTCAGTTCTCAGCTTGGCATCTCTTGACCCCTACGAATTTGAATAAAATACTTAATTAATTGCATGGGAATTGATGCCATCATGATGGTAGATCTGGAGGAGGTTGATTGTCATTTATTTAAATTAATTTTATGCATTAATTGACATCCGGTAATTTAATTAATTATTTACGAGGGCTTCTGGAGTTCTGGCCAACCCCAAAGGCTGCAAAAAGATGCGACAGAGATTTGGGCTATACTTTTGAATACAGGCTTGGACAGGAATTCATTTTTTGGTGGTCAATTAAAATAAATTAATTGAGATGGAGGTCGAGAGTGACAAGATGGAGGTTCAAGATGACCATCCAAAGACTCCCGAGGAGATCATGGACAAGGGGCAGGGTGACGAACTAGACTTTTTGAATGAATACGTTGAGAAAGAGAAAAAAGAATTGGCGGCAGCCGAGGCTCAAAAGGAAAAGGAGAAGGCAGGGGACAAGGGTGACCTCGAGGTCAAGGGGGATGCTGCCACTGAACCAAAGGATGGTGACAAAGAGGTGAGTGGTTTAATTGGCCGGTTTATAAAGTCCAATTAACAGAAATTACACATTGAATTTTGCAAAATTCTTATTTAATGCTAAATTTTGTAATTAATTATTTTTTTTATTATTCTAGGCTGGTGGTGACGTTGACAAGGTCCTGGAGGAGGCTAAAGAGCGAGAAAAGGTCAAGATTGAGGAATTCCACTGCCTCGTTTGCTACAAAATAGTACAAGAGCCCAAGGATCCATCAGAATCCTCGAAAGTAAACATTAAAGTCGAGGACTCGTCACTTGTGGCTGCCCATTGTCACTCCCAGTCCCTCGTAAAGCTTCTTGGACTTCCTTCAAAGTTTATAGAAGGTTTAATTGCATTTTTAAAAGCTTAATTTTTTAAAAATAAATCATTAATTTCCAGCATTTCTAAATGGTACAAGACTATGCAAAAACTGCGGAGCGTGGATGATGGATATGCTAGATATATTAGACCAGCTTAAATTTCTCCAGGAGAAGGTCACCGAGGCCAAGAAGAAAGCTATCTCCTTCATCTCAGTCTCGTACATTCAGCAAGAGAATACTTCTGGTATTAATTTAATTGTCATTTGCATAATTATAATGGGATTTTTTATACTTCAGATGAGGAGGACCCCAAGTTTGAAAAATGCGAGAGGACAAGGGAAGCTCGAGAACGAATATTCGACCGTAAGGATGGCTTAAGTCCTTGATTTAATTTCCATTAATTAAATTTAATTGTTTTATAGGTCTTGCTGATCTGGGTTTTGTAAAGAGAATCAAAGAAAAGATTGTGGAGGAGGAAGAGATGCCCGTATTGCCAATTTCAAATGCACAAAGTCAGGAAGATACGCAAAAGATTGATACTCCACCTCCCCCTGAAACTGAAGAAAAGGTCCCAAATGAAAAGCCTAGACGTAAGTTTGATTTAATTTTATTTGGATAATTAAAAAATCTTTCATTTTACCACTTTTTTAGGTGCACGAGGGCCAAACAAACCAAAAGTAACACCGGTTAATGGAACAGGACCTTCCACTGAAACTCCAAAGGGTCCTCCACTTTCTCAAGAGGAACTCTTCAAAGGCACCACTTATAAATGTCGAAATTGCGAAGAAACCATTCCAATTGACAAAGCCTGGACCCATAAATGCAAAGACACGACCTGGCCATGTCAGCTATGCCCTGATAAAGAATTCCGAACTGGACAAGGTCTTAAACTCCATGCTACAAAGGTTCATGGGGCTTCAACCCCCAAAGCCACCTCAACTCCTGGCCGAGGAAGGGGAGGAGGAGGTGGTGGACGGAGGAGGTCTGCGGCATCTTACGAATGTGAATATTGTGACGAGAATTTCCGTACAAAGGCCCTGTATTCTGCACATATTCTTGAAAACCACGAAGAGGAGGAGGAGGGTGATGAGGGGTCTTCCTCATCGGAAGATGACCAAAATGGACAAGACTCGTCTGAGGAGGAGGAGATGCCTTTGATTGGGAATCAGATGGTTGAGGAGAGGGAGGAGGAAGAGGATTCTGAAGAGGAGGAGGAGGATGAAACTCCAATGTCGATGGGCGTGGTTGGACTTGAAGATGAGAATGGGATGATGGAGGATGATGATGAAGACTCTGACCTGGACCTTCCATTCAAATGCGATATGTGCACCTACTCTTTCAAAACATCAAAGGATCTGAAGAATCACAGGAAAGAGCATATTTCGCAGGGGTTCCAATGTCCGATCGTAAGCTGCCAAAAATTATTCCGAGAGCAGAAATATTTGGACCTCCATATGCAAACTCATAAAAAAGAACAAGAGATCCTTTCACCAAGTTTGAGCTATAGTCGAAGTAGAAAAAGGGCGAGGAACTGCTGATTTGAGTAATTGTAATTTGTATATGTTGGTAAGCTAGTAATTAATATTGGTTATATAATTATCCGAGGATTTCCTGAGCCTTAGAGTGGGATATCCAATTGTTTAGAGAGAGTTTCATATACCTATACCTTACGATCCAATATCTAATACAATCTACATACTTACTCGTACTAATACTACTACTACAATTTCATAATAATATTATATAACTTATCTGTACTAGATACTCTGCATTCAAAACATATTCGATAAATATCGTACGATACAATTAGACCTTATTTGTATTACTTATCAATTACTCTGTTTAATTTTATATTTCTTAAATAATTCTATTTCTATATTTCAAAGAATTGTCTACTTTAAATCTACGATATTTATACTATACATACTATCGAATGGTCTACCTAAATATCACATGTAATTAGTTAAAATTGTTTTTCTAATACTTTATATTGTAAAACTGGTCCATTAAAATGTGGATGGAATATAGCGTGCTTTGAAATTAATTAAATATTTTGATATTTCCTGGATATAATTAAAATTACATTGTATATTAGGTATGCAATTTCTTTCAACCCTTGACTGTTTAGCTTTAGCGTATAATTTACTAAGTTTACTGATAATTGGTCCAAAAAAATCCTTGATTGATCTTACTCTGCGAGACTTCGACCCATTTTACACATGTATAATTCTTATTTAACATTTCATTGTTTTAAATATTTATTTTAAGATTAAATATTGTAAAAATATATCTACATTCGACATTCTTTAAAG
Source organism: Megalothorax incertus (assembly GCA_036507255.1). Taxonomy (NCBI): domain Eukaryota; kingdom Metazoa; phylum Arthropoda; class Collembola; order Neelipleona; family Neelidae; genus Megalothorax; species Megalothorax incertus. The sequence continues at coordinate 16,691 of JAAZTK010000358.1, forward strand.
CGAATAAAAATTTAAAGTGTGATTAAATAAACATCTTGTAATACTATTTAATTTACAATACTTGACGATATATAGGTAGGTTTCAGATACTCGTAAATACCTAGTATCATAGAAGCTAAATGAATCACAATCAAGAATTGAAATGTTTCGAATGATATTAATTTGTATTGCTTTTAAGCTTTAGGAAGGAATAATTCTGCTCATAATAATTACAAAAAGTATTCGTAGGTAATTACAATTTAATTATTAAATACAAATGGATTAGTCTCTGGGATTACACTTATTTTAAATTGAGATTATACTATAATCTCAATTTAAAATAAGTCTTAAAAAATATAATACCTATAATCATTATAGGTACAAGCTACCTGCGTCGCCTTACGGCTCCTTAGATAGCTTTTGTTATTTAACCTATCAAAATTTCACTCTCTTCCCCTTACTCACACTCTAAAGACTTAGGTAACACTTATCAGAATATTAAAATTACAGAATCCTGGGTGCTCTGGGTCAAAAGTAGATTTGATGACAACTTAAGAGGCTAGTTATTATAGTATAGTTATGGAAAAGGCCATTTGATATTTTGATTTGACCCTACTCCCATACCCTCAGTCCGACCTCCCCCTTCTCACTTCCCAAAACAGACCTTGGTACTACCTATTAGAATCCAAAATTACAGAATCCTGGGTGCTCTGGGTCAAAAGTAGATTTGATGACAACTTAAGAGGCTAGTTATTATAGTATAGTTATGGAATTATATTTTTTAAGATAGCAATAGCATAGCACCTAATACATTGTAGTACATATGTACTATACACCTTAAATTAGGAAATTAACTTCCACTAAAGGACATTTAATGATCTAATGAGTTATAATCCAAACAAGGTTTATCCCAATGTAATTTCATGTACTTATAAATGTCCTAAATTGGCTATATTGGATATTGTCTGTAGAAAGCTTGAAATTCAAGCTTGAAGCTCATGAAAATAGCAATTTGCACGGCATTTAAAGCGATATCTTTACTGGGATGTTAAGATATCGCTTTAAATGCCGTGCAAATTGATATAAAAAACAAATCATATAAAAAATAAATCATATAAAAAATAAATCATATAAAAAATAAATCATATAAAAAATAAATATTTAATAATATTTTATAATATTTATTTTTTATATGATTTCAATTATGTTCCTCCTTCCCACAATTCATGAAAAGTTTGTATATTTTTATAATTGACCAAGAAAAATCCACTTCATTGTCTAGTGCTGACCTAGGAGGAAATCCCAACGTTTAAATTTTAAATGCTACCGATTCTTTTCTACAGGCTACCACTGATAAAGTCACAAATGCATTATCGTTACTCGAGTATAGTTTAAATCATGTCGGCCAAGAGTAAAGAGATCCTCTTTGAGGGGCAATTGTACGATGTATCCAGCTGGGTCTCCCATCATCCGGGAGGTAACGTTATCAGGTTCTATTCTGATGCATCAAGCCCGGAAGACGCCACTTCCGCCATCCTCCAGTAAGTATTCAGTCCAAAATTAGTTTTAAGCCATAAATTCGGGGTAATTAAATTCGTAGATTTCATAACCGATCAATGCCGCGGGTGCTCTCGATAATGAAGGGCCTAAAAAAGCGTCAACTTTCCGAGGATGAGCTCAAATGTCATGTGCCTGAGCGTTCCCAGGCTCTTACCCGTGATTTCCGAGAGCTTTTTGAAGAGCTTAAAGCGGAAGGTCTCTTTGATCCATCTCCAGTCCATGTAAATTTAAAATTATCTTTAAAAAAACCTTTAAAAACTTTAATTTTGAAAACCCAGATTGCACAACGCATCTCAGAGTTGGTAATCTTGATCGTCCTTGGACTATGGATGACCTCAGGTCATGGGCATCTCATACATAAAATTCTTGGGGCCATCATCTTTGCTGTGGTTCGGTTCAGAGCTGGTTATCTTATGGTAGATTAAATAAAATTTACTAGAGATTTTTGGAAATGATTGCTCAAACCTAAATTTAATTTAATTTCTAGCACGAGGGTGGCCACCGTTCTTTGACGGGTAATCCCAAGGTGGACAATCTTATTCAAGAGATCACAAGCGGTATTGGTGGCTTTTCCTCTTCATGGTGGAACTCCCAAGTACCTATTTTAATTTTTAATCTGGAATCTGGAATTTTACGAGTACATTTTAGCATAACAGGCATCATGCAGCGCCCCAGCACCTCGGTAAAGATGTTGACCTCGACACAATGCCTCTCTTAGCATTTAATCAGAAGGTCATTGAAGCTGAGGTCAAAAAGGGTCGAAGGTGGATGGTCAACAACCCTTTTGTACGCTATCAAAAGTATTTATTCTTTCTTCTGGACACACTTCTCGTTGGGATACTCTTCACTCTAGTCAGATCGCCCCTATATGCCTGGAAGTATGTGTTTAATAATTAATTAAATAAAATCCAAATCTTTAATCCATTTTTCGTCATCAGAAAAGGCAAATATTTGCAACTATTTTGCATGGCGCTATCCTCATTTGCCCTTCCTCTTCATGTGGGATTGACATGGTTCATTTTGAGTGGTTGGATTGCTTCGCTCAACCTATTCGGAAACTTTAGGTTCATTTAATAAAATTATTAAGCATTCTAAAATTCTCATTTAAATGTTTTATTTCAGTTTAAATCATACACACCTCCCTGTGTGTACAACTCACCTCAACTGGGTCGAATACTCACTCCTACATACGGCAAACGTGGAACCCTCCCGGTTCCTCAACTGGTGGATGGGACATTTGGACTTTCAAGTGAATCCCTTTAATTACTGGCATACAAACCTTTGTTATTAATGCATTTCCGGTCTAATCTTTTTATTCTAGATTGAACACCATTTATTCCCCACGCTTCCTCAGTTCAGGTTTGAAACTTTGAATAATTTAAGCTCTAAATATAGCTTATGCATCAAGAATTAATCTTTTCCTGCAGGTGTGCTTTAATCGCACCAAGGGTGAGGGCCCTTGCCAAAAAACACGGAATTCCTTATCTTTCCAATGGGTACTGGGATGCCTTTAAAAAGGTCGTAGACAATCTGGGGCATGTCGCAGAGGATATAAAACTCTTAAAGAATTAAAATAATATTCCAATTAATAGGAAGGTAGGGTATACATTAGTATAATATATTTTGAAATTCATTCATTCTTTTTTTGCTTTTATTTAATTAATTTAGACTCTTGAGTTCGTGTTAGATTTGTTAAAATATGACGTTAATTTCAAATTGGATATACAATATAATAATAATTAGAGATGTCAATTATAACCGAGGGGTTTCAAGACAATTTGGGAATTCCAAAAGAATTCATTTATTTCAGCAGGGGTTAATTATTGTATTTCATTAAAAATAAACAATGCAATGAAAGCAAATTCTCAGCATTGCATTGGCATTTAATTCATTCGGGGGAAGGTTATACTTATATCTATACCGAGATAATTCACAACAATTAAATCTGATAACTTATTAAATGTTGTGGGTTTGGACAGGGTGAGGAAATATGAGATTTATATAGTATAAGTTGATGTTATATCTTTACAAACTTAAGATCATTATTAAAAATAAACTCCCCTAATCGTGTCTACTTTTTCTCACTTACTGCTCATTTGGGTTACATTTTATTTACTCATAAATGAATCTCGTGTTCATTTCTTTATGATTTCTGACGCTATATCAGTACATCCTGAACTGGATTATAGATAAAATTACGAGAATAAATGTACATTTAATATAAAATTTATGTACTAGTATGTAATAGGTCCGTAGGTGGATAGATGTACAGTACTTACCTAGTTCTTTCTAGTTTTGTCTGTTAGTTTGTAGATCTTAGAATGAGGTAGATGGGTCCATACATACACACACTGCTTGCATAAGATGAGACGAGTTTTTATCAAGTTTATCAGAATGTAATTACTAGCTATATATCCCCAATTTTTAAGTTTTTATATACTTTTTTATATACCTTTTGACCAATTCCAGTTTTTTGCTGTATACTACCTACTATATATTCTATGCCCCGTATAGAAAAACATGCAAACCTTCAGCTAGTTTATATACTACTCTATAATTTTGAGGAATACGGATCTTTCCACGTACCCTGGCCCCCTCGTTCCATAGGGCAATTGGGTACTCTGTCCTAGGCATATGAAATACAGTATAACTAAGCAGTGTGTCTGATCTGATTGCTCTTGATTGGCCTTATGGAATATACATTTCCATTTACTCATTTCCATATGCCATTAACTTATAAACTACTCCTAGAGACTAGGACCTAGTCCATCACGGGCCATTCCTCAGACGAGACAAACTCCACTCTCTCTCCCTCCACTCTCAAATGTATTAATCTCTGTCCACTTTGCCCTCCCTATCTCCCTTTTTTCAATTTTTCTTTCTCATCTGACCAATTCTCAATGAACATCTTTATTCCCAACTCCAGGACATATGCCGTCTAATGGCAGATTCATAGGTCACGTGTGAGGTCAGATTAATTCAAGTTCATTATAACTTTCTGGAATTCCCTAAGATCCATCTCCTCGCATCCATCCATCGACTCCCTCGACCACTCTCAAGTTTAGCATAATTTGGGAAAAACTGACCAATTTATTAAATCCTAGTTTGTGCAACTATGATTAGCTACAGGTCAGGTATCCCTAGTTTGCGTCACTTGTGAATCCTCTCCATTTAATTGGCTCTGGAACAAACCTCGTTGGAACTCTTGGAAAAAGATCCTAGAATATATTTGTGTGTGCCAATTTCGTCCTACTGATATTTATAAGGTTCGTTGGATTTGGATTTCAAACGAGTCAAAATGGGTGCGGAAAACGGTTTCGCCAATGGGAAAGCAAATGGAGTCAAGTTGAATGGTGTGAGCGAAATTGTGTCCAACGGAGTCAACGGAGAACTTGTGAGGTCAAATGGAGTCAAAAATGGAGGTCCAAAGTCCGAGAGGAAAGAGCTGTTGTATGATGGCTGGTATTATGACGTTACGGAATGGATGAAAACACACCCGGGTAAATTAATATTTTATTTAATTAATTTAATTAATTTTACAATTATATATATTTTAATATCGCACTTAGATATATAACAGTCATGCAATGCTACATCATAATTGGCTAATATCGATATATGTAGGTATTGAAATAAGCTGTACAGAGATTCATTCTAATTGTAATACTAATATCAGTATATTAACAGCTACATATCTATTCTATATGCGTTAATTCAATTCATTATCCAGTATTTGTAAATCTATTAAAATATTGTGTTAAAGTGTTAAAGTATAGGTTAAAATTTTATAAAACCGGATGGATTATGGATATGAATCGTTTCAGGTTAGGTTAGGCAATAGCATTAACCAGCTATTAATATAGCATAGACAAAACAATTAAATTCCTGGCCAAATCCTAGAATAGGAATCATATTCCCAATGGACTGATATTGTTCTTAAGAAAAGTTGGCCATTGGCTTTTAATTACAGGGCATGAAAAGCCAAGGGGTTGACTTTGTGTGGAATTCCTGAATAATTTAATGGGTTTTAAGAGTTAGAATACATATATAGGTATCTGCAATATCGGTTCAATATTGGCTCAAGCCGAATATCGGGCGGAGGAGTTGGCAAATGCTTGAATATGAGTATTAAAATTTTTCCCTTTAAATAACTAATGAGCT
>JAAZTK010000359.1:0-22332 GCA_036507255.1 Megalothorax incertus
ATATTAGGAGATTTTACAAGTTTTGTAAAGGGAAATTAAAATTGTGGGTGGAGGATGAGGAATGGGGTTTCCTAAAGGGATTAATCTATTATTCAAATTCAATTTCTCAAGTCTCATATTTGTAGTATAAAAGCCTTTATACTCGTAGAACTAAAAATAGTATCGTTACTCGTTAGCCAAGCATTTTACTACTATACTATTAGATTTATATTAGCTATCCTAGACATTGAATTTAGGATTAGTAAATAAATTTCGTTAGAATTTAATTAAGCATGAAATGATTTTGCCTCTTTTGATCTCAATTATGTATACTTTAATTTATCAAGAAATGTGTACCGAAATAAGGTTTCTGAAAACTTCCAACGAATTTCCTTATCTTTTTTTACTAATAATATTGAGCCTGGTATTAACTGGTATGAAGAACCTACTGTTAATTTCGATGATATTTGTGTTTTTATCAGGTCATATTTACAGAAATGTTCAAATGCTTTATTTGCAAATATTGTACACAATCTCTAGGATTGGATAATATCAGTATTCATATTTACCAATTAATTCTTGGAATTCTAATATGCTTTGTGTACTCCTCTCAGTCTCCCTCACTCTCCTCTTATCCAAAGTCAAAGGAGAGAGTTGACGAACCCTCGGATCTCTCGAGAGAGTCATAAATCATTGAACTTTTACAGTAGTTTGTCATCTTTGGTTTTGATTAGGTGGAATGAAAAAAAATGGACATTGATCCGAGTACATGATATATCGTAGTACTTAATCAAATATACGCAACAAGTGAGTTTGGCACTCCGTTAATCCCACTTAATTCCGCCTTTGCTACACACGAGTTAATAGGTTAGATAATATACATAGTACTTTTGTTTGGGGTTTAATACATTATACTCGTACAATTACATCGATAATTATGCAAATACGCATATTCTCTTGCTTGTAGTAAATAGTAGGTAGTGTACACATCTTTTACTCTCAACTCGAGGAAAACATGCTTGGTGACCTTAACCAGTTGAAGCTTGAGGAAGTCGCCGTGCCCAGAGGTGGACAGGAAGGAATTGAGAGATCTTCTTATCTCTTGTTAAAACTACGTTGCTTTTTTGCTTGAATCTGATCTGAAGACAAGCCATCAAGATTTGCATTTGTTTAAAGCAAATGCAATACCGTGATATATTCTATAAAGCCTAGCTTAGGATTAATGATACTTTGGGTCCAGAATTATATTGGCTTCATGGCCAAAAAATTTGAGAGGAAATTGAATTAATCCTCAAAGTAGGAAGGTCAGTAATTTAGGCAAAAAATCCTTGCTCCACATAAGCCATCCACGATTCATCATAGTCAAGTCATTACTTATTAATTTGTTGAGAGCTTTACAAGGGTGTTTGCGCTTTATCTGGATCTAAGAAAGTGCAAGTTTATCACTTGGATTTTGCAAAAATGTGCATTTAATATTATGAAGTTGCAATTTTGCACATGTATCGTAATCGTCCTGGAATGAACCTGGACTTTGTGCCAAATGCCAATTAGTACTTGTTGCAACTTTTGAACCATTGCTAGCATATTTTGCAATATCGAGTTTAATAGTTAAATAGATTGTAGTAAAATTAGGGAGTTAGGGAAAGACAGGTTCCTGGAAATGGAATCTTACGCACAATCGTTTCCTCCTCCACTTAAAAACTTGTATTCTTTAGGTGAATTATCTAGCATAAGTTAACTTTTCATACGCGGAAGATGGTCTGTAGTTTAGAATTGAAGTGTTGAAGAGAGTTGCGTTGAACGAGTGGGAAAGTGACGAGAATCACTCCTTCCCCTTGCTCTGAGCTTTGGACTTATGCCTGATTCACCGACTCTCTTTCGGCTTGGAGCATTTGCAATTTGCATTGTATTCGCGAATAAACCCATCCTTTCTATATAAAGGGAAACCTTTTTTCAAATTTCCTCATACCTCTATTGTCCTCTGACTCATATCATCATCAAGTTCACCTACCCAAGAGCAAAGACTANCCTTTCTATATAAAGGGAAACCTTTTTTCAAATTTCCTCATACCTCTATTGTCCTCTGACTCATATCATCATCAAGTTCACCTACCCAAGAGCAAAGACTAAACTATAAAGCCCACCTTTCATCTTCTTAGCTTTGGGAATTTCCTAACTACCTGGGTATTCACAACCAAACCTTCATAAGACCACATCAGAGTAGGATCTCTGTCTCAATTTCCCCAAAAAAGGAAGAATTTTTACTCAAATACACTCCTTGATCTCTCCTCAATCAAAAAAAGGTAAGATATTTTTTAAATAAATCAACAATGTCAAATGTGCAATCTCTTACAAAGGATAATCCCTAATCCTAAGAAGTGGGTGTACCCCCTTTGAAATTGCACGTTTCCCCTGAAAAATTGATCTCCTTATTCAAGAGGATTATGATTCATTAATTTAGGCTAATCTTTGTCAAAAATAAACCCAAATCAAAGTCCCAAAATAAACGATATTAATCTCCTTTCAAGTCAGTAATTTATATTTATGAGAAAGCTCAAAATTTGGCCGTTTAATCCCTGAATCTGAAATTGAATCGGATCGGAATATAAATACAAAGAAGAGTGGGAGGAAAAGATTTATATTACAAACATGCATTTAACAATTGAAAACTTTGAAAACTTAAGCTCTTTGCAAGAATTTAACAAGGGTTAAGAGTATCATAATATTATTTTTAAGACATTTCAAGTAAGATCAAATTTTGTTTTTATCAATGTAAATCGTTAAATCATGATTAGGCAAGTGAAGATTTTGAAATCTGGGTTAGTAGAAGAGGTTAGATCAACAGTATCCCCTTTCCTTATAGAGAAAAATTGCATATTACTTTGTATCTATCTCTGTTACTTTCAAAGTTTATTTCTACTTTCACTAGTCTAGGGACACGTATATTTCCGATTAAATGGGATATCTCAAGATCATATTACAAGTTAAACAGTTAAATTTAGTACTGTATGTAGGAAGGAGACTTTTTCTACTTGAGGGCATTTAATATCTTACATATTGATATAGAGGTACAGCAACAAGTAGGCTGAAATTAAATAGTTTGCATGTGTGTAGGTGGTGGATCGTTTTGTCAGGGGAATCAATTAGGTTAGACAGTCATTCAAGAAACTTACAATAATGTTCAATAGTTGCACAGGTCCTTTGAGACAACTAGACTAGGAATATCATAAAATGACGTCGTACGCCTTCAACTTCTTGAATTACAAATATTAGCAAAGCAAATTGATTAAAATTCAGATCATGGCCCGTCATCAATCTCACAGTTTGTCCAGACTTCTTCTGGACACAAAGCGATTGGAATTCAAATTACAATTTTTTAAACAATTTAGGCATTAAAAATTTTGCTGGTTTTGCAACTTAATTTGTCGGAATAAAAGCCGTGTCTCAATTTATTGTCTCAATTACAAAATTTCTCTATTAGTAATTGCAGAAATCGCCGAGTGTACGACCCTCAGGCTGGCACAAGCCAATTCTAATTAATTTAAATTGCATAGTCAAAACAAAATGACAATGATCGCTCAATTCTAATGAGCTTTAATAATTTCATTTAATTGACGCCTCGAACCATTCGTCAGCGTTTAAAAATGCTTAATGCAATTAACTCTTAAGAAAGCGAGGAAATTTGAGAACTCATGGACAATTCAATTTATAAGATTGAAAGATATGTAAATAGCTCATTGGGACAGAATATACATCAATGATTATCCAAGCATTTTTTTTGTAATTCTTGGACTTTGATCTATATTTATGATGTGAGAGGAATCACGCCCCGATTGAATGCCCTTCTGGAACCGGCTTATTTTTGATAAAAATGCAATAAATTTTTACTTTTGAGGAAAAGAGTTGACATGTCCAATTGACAAAGTTTTCAAACTACATTCAAATTGGCATATTTTAATAGGCTCGTGAGAGATATATTATTAACCTCTGATCCAATACATTATCTTAAAAAATAAAGCATATATGATCGTATATTATTAAGTCTTAATAATTAAGAGCATGTTCTCGAGCTCATAAATCCCCAGTCCCACACAATACTGTAAAAGCTATTGCTACTGTGCTGTCGCAAATAAACTCGTAGATTAGGTAATATATAATGGATTGAGCTCTTTTTAATCATCAATTTGAATATAAGAGAACCAGTTTCCTCATAAGCTTTCTCATAAGCATTTTCCTCCTCTCAAGGAAAGAATTATCTCTCTCGAGAACTCTTCTCAAACCCTCCTTTAAAAGCTCAATTAAATGCACACCCCCAATAAATCAAGACTTTCCAGTGCTAGCCAACTTTGAATTTTGTGTAGTAAAATGATAAATATCCCATTAGAAATCAACCAGGAAAAGTGGAACGTTATTCAAAGTAATAAAGAAATTCTTGCTAACTATCGTTGTAAACTTGAAATCCAGAGTTGGAATTGGGAAGTGAGATATCTCAAGTTTCCCCGTTCGTCATTTCCAATTACCTAATCAGACTTTCTCTCATAATTAATTTCACTATATCTAAAGATGGATTTCCGAGGATTATCAATCACACTACTGGCTATTGCTACTGGAGTCCTCCTCTCTTCCTCTGTGGATTGCTCGCCTTTCCCCTCACCTTCCTTCTACTCTTCGTCCCTTACCGCAGTTGAACCTAAGCCCATATCACATAGGATTTCAATGAGGGATACCACCTTTATGCAACAACAACACCAGAGGACTGTGACATACTCCAAATGTGACACTTCGGTAAGCGACTTGAGATATACGATAATTACAAATAAGAAGGGGATTATATGCAACATTTCTTTTTTAATTTCAGATCGAAATGCGGGAGCTATGTCAGAGATGTGCAAAAGTTACAAAATCTCCGAGAGCTTTGAAAATGTGCTGCTTTCAGGAGGAAGAGACGGATATCTGGTCAGTTTTTTTAGATCTTTTGAAAGAATTTTTAATTAATTATCCATTTGATTTTTATAGGTGCCAGAAATTCCTCAATTATGGCCAACAGCGTCCTCCTAATAGCGTCTCTACGGGGGTAATTAGTGGAAACACACTCAGCTAAATTAATATATGAAATCTACCCTAAATCTAATCCTAAGTTAACAAATCGTGAAAAAAAAGAACTGAGGATTAGTCAAAAATCTATATTACATTCTATGAATCTACTCTACTACTAGGAGCATATCTTTCAGAAATTCAGATTACAATTACAAATTTTAATACAGCTCATTCATAATAATCATATTTCATATACAATAGCTTATTTGTCTCCATCAAATGTAATGTGTTTTCCCCATCTTGACCTTATAGTGACATAAGCGTCATTTCAAAGACTGTCTGATTTATTATTATGTCCCAAACTTTAATTTATATCATTTAGTAACGTTTGCAGCTCAGAAACCTTAATTTTAGCTAACAGTCTCAGATTAGATAGTGATAAACTCTCAATTAACGGAATTCAAAGGTTATGCAGAAATTTATCAGTGTCACAGTTAAGTGAACTTTTTTAGATTCTTAGAATTAGACATGTAGTAATAATACTGATCAAATGTTTTCGTTTAGTTCGTTTAAAGAGCAATTAATTATTAATAGGTAATATTTTGTCTCAAAACCCCCATAATAAAATTGTCCGAAGTTCACCAGAACACAAATCCTACTATTAGCTATTTAGCTTAATGCATACCTACAACTAGTATAATTTGCTTTTAATTATAATTTGACTGTTGCATCAATTTCAGTGAAATATTGTCTTTCATTTTTATTTTATATCGTAGAAAGCTATCCTAATTATATTGGGATTTGGGAGTAAGGGTAGGTACTTATATTTATTATTAATATAAACATAACACAAAGTAGTACATAATATTTATCTAATAATTATGTAGTATGTGGGCAGTAGGGAGGTCTAAAGTTAGTTAGAATTAGATATTATAAAGTTTTTAAGTAGACTGTAAAAATTATTTAAAATTATAATTATAAAATTATTTTTTATAGTAGTACCTACCCATCGACGGATAATCTTTTGCTTTAGAGGCTATTTTTATTAATGGTATAGGATTTGTAAAATAATATATGTATTAAAGGTAGAATAGTTAGGTATAATACTCTTAACCAATTACTAATTAGTAATTAGGAATTATTAGTGTATTTTGGTTTGGGATGAATTTTATATTTACCAACAAATATACTACAATACAATATAATTAACGAATAGTATAATGATCATAATATTACTAATTAATATAACATAATTATCCAAACATTGTTTAAGGATAAGTCGATAATTAAACATAAAATATTAGATTTTATATTAGAGTATATTTACTTAAAAAATGAAATTCAGGAATCAGTAAAAAAAATGCGTTTGAAATCCCCCTTTCATTAACAAATATTTTGACTAGAAATTCTGGAAATATTGTAATTTTCATAATATTGTATAATATTTGTATAATTAACTTGAATTAATGATTAATTAATAATATTTCCATCCTTATAATTTATTCAGCTCTACCTAATTAACAATATTATATTTGTAATAGGAAAGGAATTTGTAATAATATTATTATCATTAACGGTTTACCCGAGTTCAGGTGAAAGTAAGTGAAAGTTCAGTTTTGTGAGAGAAATCCTCATTATTTTAATCGTACTGTTTTTTTGTTTGTTTTGACTTGTGATATTAAATAATTAAGTAAATGCAAAGTAATTAGGCATTGGAAGTTTGGAACAACTCTATCAATAAGTACTATACTATACTATTTATTTGAAATCTAAATAAACTTTCTTTTGTATATAAAAAGTTAAAAACACAGAACACTTGCTTAAATTGAATTATTGCCTTTCTGAATTATACTTAGGATTAGTCTTAATAAATGCTAATTATATTATTTATTACAAAATTCATATGAAATTCATTAAACTAATTAGGAAATACTCCAAGAAGCAGAATGAGATCATTTTCAAAAGTAGTTCCAGTCAAAGTACAAACTTGTATCAGTTTATCCGTAAATATGCAGACAGACAGGTGACAGGTCACAGAAAGATTCGCGTTCTAAATTCTTATATCGCGATCTTATATAAATTTATTTTTCCTAACTGAATGGGGAAAATTCAAGAGTCCATATAATCTTCTGAAAGACCAAATGATAAATCCGTATACGGATAATTTCTAACACATTGTGCATTGTAATTTGCTACGAGTATATACGATAATACGATATTCCCGAAGTTCCGAACTGATGTTCCCAGGATCAACATATCTATCTGCATGTAGTATATTGGTACAATACTTAAATATCCTATAGGTTAGAGCCAAGCCCTTAAAATGATTAGATGGTTTAAAAATGAATAAATCACGCCGTATAGCCATTAAAAACCACACCTTAATTCTTTTTGATGCAAACATTCTAAAAATGCAGTTTAAATGAACCGTCATATAATATTGTGAACAAATTCTTCAAGTTGGTTAATTAATAATATCGATTTTTTAATAAATCTGTAGTTTTACTAAAAGTTTACCATACAAATATTTTAGTACTATTAAAGGCAAACATATTTAATTAATACCTACAACTTTATCCTAAAAGTAATTTAAAAGTTTAAATATCGTACCTACATACCTTAAAACAAATTGCAACTTATATCCTTAATATTTCTAATAATAGCTCAACCTTAATTGTATGTAATATGTGGAAAAATGAAAAAAAAACCAATAAATTAAATAGTTTCTTAATTAGGTAAATGTTAACTCCATTAAATAAGTACTAGTATATTGGCCGGAAAATTTCATATACAGAGTAAATACACTTGAATACATAAGCTTTTGCCCATTAGCCCTAAATTATTTGATATTAATTTAACGATTAATTTAAAAAATCTATCTTAGCATTATTGCCCAAGAAAACATGGAGGAGCATTGATGGATAGAAAGAGTGCTTAATATGTAACGTATATTAGATAGGAAAAGTTTTATAAATTATTATAATTTAATAATGTGAAATTCGTTTAGTTCCTGTCTCCAGTCCAGGCCCTCCATCTCACAACTCACAACAATTAGATATTTGGAATCAGTCTGCTTTACGTATTTTCCTCTTCCTTGTCTCCCCTGATACCTCTTCTTTGGGACTCTCTTCCGGCACTGGTTCTTCTTCTGGTTGATTTTCATCAGCCAGATCTTCATCAACCAACTGTAATTTTACAAAAAAATGTTAATTGAGCCCAAAAATAAAGTAGAATTCCATACATCTTTTGGTGCTTTATCTGCCGAATTTTGATCCTTTAGTTCAAACTTCTTTGGAGGATAGAAAAAATCAATAATGCACACAAGGGCTAATCCGAGGATAAGTCCGATAAGAATGGTGACAACGCCAAAAAGTAAATAAGCTGCCCATACTGGAACACCATACTCCTCAAGAAGAACATTCATGATATTCTAAGGGGAGAATATTGTACTTCATTATTATAAATATAATGTATTTTAAAGCACGATTTTTACCCGAAGAGCCATTGAGATTTTATAGAACTGTGACACAAGAGACATTTGAAAAGATGATGGCGTTTGCCATGAAGAAAGTGTAGGCAGAGTGGTCCATCTTCAAAAAAAGGATTGCAATGGTCATAAAAATGTGTTTATTTAAAAAGTTGTAATCAATATCATTAAAATGGGGAAAAATGCCCCTACTTTTTATCCTCGATAAACGATAGAAATTCTTCCTTTGATCTTGAACCTTTGTATTGACGGAATACTCCATCCTTCACGTGATATATCGTTGGAAGAGCAGTTACTAATTAAAAAAATAACATTTAATAAAAAATCCTCCATCAACTTCAGATTAAAGTAAAACTTAGCATTTACTCATGAAACGGCCACTAAGACCTGGGGCCTTTGTAATGTCAATCTGACCAACAGAAATCCCTAGATCATTACTCCATCCAGAGAACTCTTCCCAAATCTGATGGAAAACATGAAATAATATATAGAATTTAATTAATTATTTAGTATTAGTTAAATTTACAGGCTGAAGGTTTCGACACGCCGGACACCACGGCGCGAAGAACTCTAACATCCATTCTCCTAAAGAATTGAAAAAAAATTGAAATATTAGATTTAAAATTAAATTAATTTTTATAAACAAACCTTGAAGAATCTGACCCCAGTTTTCATCGTCCACCTTTATTAAATTGGTCTCGGATTTTGAATATACGCTAGTATTTAAAATTAGAAGCAAAATCGCCAGGCTCAACCTCATTTTGGAGTGGAATTATTTTATTATTATTCAATTAAAACAGGTACACTTTTAATCCACACACGGGCTTAAAACCTACGTGTTTTTTCCGGTGAAAAATATAATCAATAACAAGTCCTCATAAATTATTTAAAGAAATTGGCGAATAACGAGTTGACACTTGACAAATTGGTTTTTGTGTACAATACAATTATTGATTTCTCCTATCTCGGCGGCCCATGTGTAGAGTTAATTTAAAATTAAAATATAACTTGAATCAAATTATCAAATGTCACTGACTTTGGATGAGAGTTTGGAAATTGGCAAATTATTTTTATGGCTTACGAACGCCCCACAAAAAAGACTACCTTCCTCCCAATTCCTTAATTATAATTGTTCACAACCCACGTTAATTAGCCGAAAAAAATTAATTAATTTCTTCTCAGGATCAATTAAAAAATAATTCACAAATCAAAAATCGGAATTTCGCGTCATCAACATTGATCGCTCAAAATAGCGTCTCAGTGTAAGTTTGAGGAACGGTTTTGGGAATTTTTAATTGAATTCCTGATCAAAAGAGCTTTTAATTAATTATATTTATCAATACTTATGCATTAGGTGTAATTCAACCTAGCTATCTTATTAATTAAGATAATATTATACAGAGAGAATGCATTGTTTCAGAACAATAGTAGCTTTATTTACTTTAGTTAATAGACTTTGATTGTACAGAATTTGATTGTACTTATCAAGTTATGGGATGATTAGAGATGGCCATATGAATAAATACCTTATGTATAAATCTATGTATCAGAATTAGGTATTCTTTCTTATCCTTAGTAGGCAATAATAATATATGCATAGGCAATTATATAGGCATTAATTACTCTTGGTGAGATATATGTATATGGCTAAGACAGTTCTATTGAATTGATATCGATATCATATTTTACTTACTCTGATTTTTGTAAATACCTAAATGTACACAATTTAATCAAATTAGTTGTTGAACTATAATAAGACTAATCTATGTTCTAAGCTGTTCCTCTCGCTCTTGTATCATTTGATTCAGAGCTTTTGTCCTTACAGGGTCAATTAATCTATATTCCACACTTCCTCCCTCCTCGAGGATCTTCTTTTGTTGTTGCTGCTGTTGATGGAGGAGCCTCTGTTGTGATGACCTTAGATGGCTGTTATGAATTCTTGGCTCAGTTCCTCCACCTCCACCTCCTCCACGGGCATCAATTTGCAGATAAACCAAGTCTTGGGCTGTATCGTACTCATGGTATACTTTAGGAGATATTAGTGGACCATTCCTCCTTCGTTGATTAGCCGGTAGTGTTAGCGAAGAGGTTGAAGCTCCTCGAACATGTCCAATGTGATGTTAGATGATGGGTGGATGATTCAAATGAGAAATGACTTTTTAGCTGAACAGGTGTTGGTCCAAGTTTGAGGGAATGACTTTGTTCAGGGGGTTTGCGGGAACGGTCAATATTTGGACCAGCTGGACCGTTATTTGGATTATTTCTAGTCGAATATGGAAGGGTCATAGATCCAGATGAATAGGAAAATGGACTTGTTTCTGCTGTATTCTTTCTAGCCTCTGGTTTTAAATGACGATCAACTTTTGGGGGAGGTGAGAGAAATATTTACCAAATCCCCTTTGACTATAGGCGGGTTCATATAAATAGCTCCAGAGGGCTTGGGTTCGGAAAAATCAGAAATATTGGAATATAGTGCTCCAGCAGAAGTAGGTGGGGAATCAATAGAGTAAGAAGGCGAGGAAGATTCGACTCCTAATAAAAATCAAATTATTAAAAAATTCAAATTAGTCATTTTATTAAAAATTGAATAGGTACCTGTAGGGGAGTTTGGTGAGAATGGAGAAATGTCGGAATGGTCAGAGATAGATTTGGATTGAAGGGATTTTGGAGGTCGAGGTGGAGGAATGGGTCCAACAGCGGGTTTATTAGGGATAGAATTTCGGACCATTTTGACGGGTTTATTATTGTTCGGATATGTGGCCCAATTAACTTTTGGAGGGAATGGGAAGGACGTATTACAATAGACTGATTCCTTCATATTATTTGGATGATCCTTGAAATATATAGGTTTTCCCGTAATGCATTCTGATATGGGAATATACCCTGACGAGACAGCAGCGTCCGCGGCCGATACTGATAGAGTTGGACTACTCTCATCAGAAGCGACTCCATGATCCTCCTCAGGTTGTAAATTGTTGGCTGGTGCTGATGAAGGATTTGTTCCAGGGCCATCATTTTCAGATGTCTTAAGACCACAAACATGACATAGTGAATCTACCCATTTCTTCATTTCAATCTCAGTCTCGGCACAAAAGAAATATGTGCGGCTTTGCGTGCGGATATTAGAATGTAAACTTGTGGCGATCTTGGATTACAAGCGGTGCAGCGATCTGAACCAATGAATTACAATTTTTAATAAAAGCCTAATTTTAAATAGTTTGGCCTACCTCTTCGCATTCATCCAAATTTATATGACCCTTTTTCCTTCTTGAAGTCTCGTCTGAGAAATACTCTAGAATAAATTGATGAGGTAGATCCACAGTCCTTAAAACAAACCACCTTCTCCGCCATCGCTATTAAATTCAAAGGTCCAATAAAATTATTAGTCATTCAAATCAGACCCATAATAATAATAAATAATTTAATAACTTACAGGCTGGAATATTCGTTTAGCAGGCGATGATTTGGTTAGCCATCCTTGGCATACACGATTGGAGTTCATGATCGTTAATTTTAACTTCTAGGATTAGGGTTAATAAAACAATCAGTCTGGCCGAGTTTCGAGATTTAAGGCTTGTAAACTTTCACATTAGGAATTCCCAGAGCTGATCTTGAGTAAAAGGCAATAAGTTTGCAATCAGTCGTCAATCGTAAGTAGTACAAAGAGTAAATGGTCATCGATCTATAAATTGAACGTAAATTATTATTAGAAATTATTCGAACCAAAACTAATGTGTATTTAATTTGTGAAATGTACCAATAATATGATAGTATATTTATTTATAGCATTTCAGAGATAATTAAAACATAATAAATGTTTACCAACCATGTATTTAAATATGCTGACGTTACAGAATTGCGTCCCTCCTTAAACTACGCAAATGGATCGGCTGTTTCTTATCGACAATCTTTCAATAAGACACCAGTGTGCACTATATTGGAATATACATCAATTTGGTTTAAAAATGGAGAATAGATAAACAAATGATAGTATTTGTAGTAAATAGAATTTCTTAAACATATGCGATTATAAAAGTTGGAGACGTAAATTCCAATTGTAATTGAGGCTTTCACTTTCACAATGTACGTGTACAATATTTGACACCCACTTGTATTCTTGTCTACAATAGGCTTTTAACATTTAAAATAGTCTAGTTATATATCGATTGATTTAAATACTTGTATATTGATTGGAACTGAAAAACTTTAATGGATTTTTAAAAAATATATCCTACATTTTTTCTTGGACAGTGGACTTTGCAACTTCAAGGCTAGTCTGCTGAGCTCTGATTCTGGAGCAGGGAGGATTTAATAGGAATATTAAAACAAATAAAAATCGATATTTTGTACGCAAAATCAATAAACGATAAGTGGAAAGTAAACAGTTGCAATAGAATATTCAAAAATCTGACCTAATTAACTCAAATTATGTTGTGAAATTACAAATTAGAATAGAATTACTCAAAATCAAAACAAAAACTCTCCGACTGACTACAGATAATAGATTTGTGTATATGCAGAGTGCTCAAGTCGAGGCTAACTATTTTTAGTCACGCATATCTTTTGTCCGATAGCTTTCATAAATTCATATAGGTACCTACTATACGTAGGTAGTCTATTAAGGATAAGTTAAAAACTCATTATATATTCCCATACCTTAATTAGGTTATTTTTATACCAATCAATTTTATTATCTAAAATTTTATATCCGTATAATTTGAATTTCTTTATTTGTACCCATGTACCAACCTCTTTAAATTAGATTTGAATACAGTCGAGACTGCAAGTCTACAACAAAGCCAGGTATAAACGGTTTACTGTAAATTCAATGAAATAAGATACTCTGCGACTAACGATAGATAATTATTTAGATTACCTTAAACATTCTAATCATCAAATTACAATATTAGGCAAATGAATATCCGAAATGATTGTTTGCTAAATATTATTAGACGGGTACAATATATCGTACTAAATTGTAAACAAAAACACTGCATTAAAAATTCACTGGAAAGACGTTATCGCAATTCAATTTCCGGCCCTTTAAGATTTGACAGCAGAAAGAAGAATGACATCCACCAACTCCAATTCATCAACAAACTCCTTATCATCCGACCCTCTTGGAAGTAGAGCCAGACCATTTGCTGAATTACAGCTCATCAATCTTGAGCTCAATTGATTTCCTGTTTTAATAATTTAAAAATTTCCATTTAAAAAATAAATCCTTAAGATTATATTACCCGTGCTCTGCGCAATTGGATAGCCATTCGCATTAGAATCAGTTGGCCATTTTAGAACAACTCTATGATATTCGGGTCGAGCTTTATCCAATTTAATTTTTCGCTCAATCTAAAATCAATTTGATAACTCTTAATTATGATTTATGAGTAGATAATTTCCTTATATCAAACCTTGGCTTTGATCGTAAAATTATCTGGGTTTTGATATCCACTCATTTGCCTAATAGCCGGAAGGACAAATAAAACGCAAGTGACTGTAGATGAAACTGGATTTCCCGGAAGGCCAAATACAAACTTTCTTTTCCCCTTGTAAACCAAAGTTGCAAATGTTGTTGGCTTTCTGGAAAAGGATATTAAAATAAAATAAATATTAAAATAGGATAAAAATATTGAATGCCATACCCAGGCTTCATTAAAACACTTGCAAAGTGAATCTCTGCATTCAGATCTGTTAGTAAAACTTGCTTCAAAAAATCCTTTTCCCCCTTTAGATTAAAACAATAATATTTAAGTATATTTTTTTAAAAATAATTTGAAATAAACCATTGACACGCCTCCAGTTGACACTACAATGTCAGCTTGGCCCAGCCCATCTATGAGCTTCTTTAGCACATCGTCCGGACTGGAAATATGTTAGTATTACATTAGAATTTGATAATGATCAATAAAAGTTTGATCAAATCTCGAATTACTTGTCTTTTGCAATTCCCAAATCACAGGTCGGAATGTTGTGTTCTTTAAAGATTGTCTGGAGTGTAATTTTATTGCTATCACGAATCCTTCCAAATTCCCATTTATCATAAGGACTTTGCAGCTCATTTCCCGTGGACAAGATTGCAATTTTTGGCTTTCTAAACGAAATACGGTTAAAACGTTAATTACAATCTGTAGTAGGAATAATTTTCCGTAAATAGAAACAAATACTTGAAAACTGGCAAATTCGTAACGCCAACGGACGCCAAGATTCCAATCTCTGCTGCACCCAGAAAACTCCCCCTTTCCAGAATTTTATCGCCAGTCTTAACATCGCTGCCAATTTCTCTAGAATGCCCGCAAAAGTAAAATGAATTTGCTCGTAATTTAAACAATCAATTTACCTGATGTCCTGTCCAATTGATGGCTTTTTAAGAATCTTGATTGTCTTTTCTTCTTTTCCTGCTCTCTCAATTAATTCTGTGTCTTCAACCATTATGACGGCATTAGCTCCTTTTGGGACTGGAGCTCCTGTACTTATTCTAACACAATGTCCCTCTCGTACTTGCGATTTCTCAGGGTCTTCCCCCGCTGTAGAATGGCCAATTACATTCAAAGTACTCATAGAGGCATTCGTCACGTAAACAGCATATCCATCTTTAATGCTTGCAGGAAATGGAGGGATGTTTTCTCCAGAGAATACGTCTTCAGAAATGATATGGCCATACCCCTCCCTATAAATAGATAATTTATTAATTTAATTTGCAAAAAAATGGAATTTAAAGCCAACCTTAAATGAATTTTATTAGCTTCTTTTACATCACAGGCTCTTAGAACAATTGAAAGAGCTTCAGGCACTGGAATGGATTTATAAAGAGAAATCCTTGGTCTTTCAGCAACATTGGCTTCATCTACTTTGGACTTGACCAAGCCTTGGATCTTTTTATGATCCTCACTCACTCTCCTTGTCTCATTTCTGATTAAACGAACTGCATGAAGGAGTTGTTTGGCCACAAACTTGAAATTCTCTAAAGCCCCCTTCTTAGAACCAGGCAGATTTATTATTATTGAGTTTTTCCGAATCCCACATTGGGGCCTGGACAGCATAGCCATTGGAGTGACATTGAGGGAACCCTGCATCATAGCTATCACCATTCCTGGGGCTTCTCTTTCAATTAAATATTTTGTCACATCCCTAGTAAATAGTAAAATGCAAAGTTGCAATGCAATTAAAATAACAAAATATCAATATATTCTTACGGAGTAATATCTAAAATTCAATTAGAACATATTTTAAATATTTCAAAATTTGAGGACCCTCTTTTTAGCTACCTCGAGGAGAAAAGCCAGTTCCTCCAGTAGTCAAAATAATATCCAAATCCAATAGGTCAGACCACTCGAGTAATGTGGCCTTTAGAAAGTATATCAATTAATTACATGTTATAATTAATATAATTTAAAGTCTAATATTTATAATTTATTTACCCGAATTTGAAGAGCCTCATCAGGCACACATTTCATTGTAACAATATCCCCTTTAAATTCATTTTTAATAAACTCGGACAGGGCTGGACCAGAATCATCGACCGCTTCGCCACGAGAGCATCTATCGCTTACTGTTTAAATGAAATGTCAATTAAAAATAATTGGGTACAATTAACACTCAAAAAAATCAAAGTCTGTTTTGCATGTATTTTAACTTTAAGGTGCCAAGAATTTCTAAATCACCTGTAAGGATTCCAAACCGGACATGGCTCATTATTACCGGCTCACACATGGTGTCGAGTGTCGAATATTCCTTTTAATTAATTGAGCAATTAATAAAATTGTTTTTGTTCAAAAATCAAAAAAAAATATGTGCAATTTGAATCATTTTCGTGGGCCTGCGGAGCGAGCTTTAGGATTTCCTCAAAGGCGCCAAAAATCCTTCCGAAAAAACAAAAATTTTGTCCAACTTTTTAATTTTTAATTTTGGCAATGGATTCTTTGAAAAAGCTGTTCGAGTGCAATATTTGGTAAGTCTAATTAATTAGGTGATTGCTTTTTTCACGCTGACATGGCCTAAAAAGGTGTGTCACGAAAAAAGATTAAAGTTTTGACAAAGTTTATAATCGCGCCTAAAATTATTTTTGCACATTGAATTTGGTTTTGATTTTCAATCTTTTGCTTTCTCTCGTTGATTTAATTAAATTGATTATTTTTATTTTCAGCTCTGGAGACATTCTTGACCCTCACCAGTTGAATTGTTACCACGTGTTTTGCGGATGTTGTATCAAGACATGGCAAGAAAAGAAAGACGCTGGTTGTCCCCTTTGCTCAACCAAAATCCTTCGGAGAAAGTGCAAAGTGAGGGATGATATCAAGAGACTTTCTGAATTATTCACCATCCTAAAGGAGACATATGAAAGAGAGTTTGAAAAGGGTTCCAACAATGAAGATGAGAATTTTGAAGAAGAAACAACTTTGAAACAAACTGCGGATGAGCCTCCCACAGAGGGTTTTGTTAATGGTTCTTCTGATTCAAAATCCAAGGGAGAGAAGCCTTCTTCAAGGGCTTCAAAGAGCATTAAAAGTCAACAAGGACAACTCTCTGATGAGCTTTTTCGCACCTCAACACCTTTGCCCCTTTCTGCTGAGATTCATTCCAATGTCAAGAAAATTGAAACTCCCAAGAGGGAAGCTCGTCTTGCAGATACACCCTTGGAGGAAAATGAAGAGGAGGAGGAGGAGGGAATGGACAAGGATCCTTTGGCAGACGAGGAGGAGGATGGAATGGACAAGGATCCTTTGGCGGATGAGGATGAGATTGTAATTACTCAATCTGATCTTTTCGAGGATAGTTTCAAAGAGCCTGAGATTATGACTAAAATGGTTAATGAGGTGGAGAAAAGGAATTGGTATGAATCCGAGGATATGTTTGGAAAGAGTCTTCAAAGTGGAGTTGTCCCACCCTTGCCAAGTCCACCAGAGGCAGCGGATAAGATCAAAAGTGACGAGGAAGAAGAGTGGCATGAATGCATGTCGCCTGAGAATCCCAAGGAGAATCAAGTGGCTCTTTTGACTGGACCAGAGGATAAGAAGAAGGGGGAGGTGAAAAAAGATGATGAAAATGGTGAACTTGGACTGGATCTATCGTTAAAATATAAACCACAAAGGAAGTATGCCCAGAAAAAGCATGCCCTCGTGTTTGTCAAGCCTCTAGATCTCTCCACACCCAAGCATTCGGACCCTTCCACTGCATTAGTTCTAAGGTATGTCAATAAAACATGTTTATCCGTATATTTCAGCCTGAAAAGATGTAATATTAATTTTAAAATATATTTTCAGGACTCCGAAACAAGATCAACCAAGCCAAGAAAGTCAGCTCTTCTCTCCACGTTTCTTAGGTCTGGGGATGGGGGAAATGGCGAGTCCAAGTTTGTCGAAATTAAGAAATACTTCTCTGTTCAGGAGTGCTAATAAACTCACTCCCAGTCCTAAAGTCTCTCAAGATTTATTCCAACAAGAGGATTCGATTGACCTTTCATTTCCTAATCAAATAAAGGTTAAATATTTTTTTTTAAATATTATTTTATAATGTTTACTTTATTTTAATTTTTTTAGATGAATGAATCATTCGACTATTCGCAGAAAAAGAGGAACCGGACTCATTTGAAAGTGGTCAATAGTGAGCTCCAAGAGGAGTCTTTAACACCCAAGAAAAGAAATAAGATTGACGAGGACTTTAATCAGAATGAAGAAGAGGAGGAGTTAAAGGAGAATGAAAGTGCTACCCCTAAAAATGTGGATCAGGAGCATATTTTAATGACCGATGACGAGGAGGAGATGATGTTTGTAGATTCAGAGCTTCCAGATCTTCCACCTCCAAAAGTAAGCCAGAAGATTAGCCAAAAAAGCTCAAGGGTTAGTCAAAAGAGCAATGGAGAATCTCTTCCAGCCAACAATTCTGATAATAATTCTCAGTTTTCATCTTCATTCTTTCCTATAATGGCCCCGGATAAAAAATATGTATTTTGCACCACTCGGCTGAGCGGGCATCAAGTTGAGCAGCTCAAAGAACTTTGTGCCTTATGCAATGGGAAGATTGTCAATGATTTCTCCGAAGATGTGACCCATCTTATAGTAAATCTGAATAACGAGATTGGAATTCCGCAGACAATCAAATACTTTTATGCAATTGCTGGACGGAAATGGATTGTGGTTTTTGATTGGGTGGTTGATTAGTCTTCAATCTGGATGTCTTATTAAGGAGGTACGAGATATTATCGTATAAAATTGCATTATGAAATTAACCCTAATTATTTAACACTAGGATGAATATGAAACTTCAAAAAAGTGCGAGTCACAAGGCCCAATAAATGCACGAATGTCAACCAAGAATCTTTTCGAGGGAGTTCATTTCTTTTTTGGGAATGTGAATACGCAAGGGGCTCCTTTGAAAGACTGCAAGAGTCTTTTGGAGCGGCTGGGAGGGACGATTGTCGAGGATTTGAAAAATACGGATGAAAATGTATTATTAATTGGAGATTCTGAGGATCGAACCATTAATTATCATAGTAAGAATATAAGAAACTTCTTGAAAAGATCTATTTATTAATTAATTTAACGTAATATTAGAGCTTTTTCTCTCGAGGAAATTTGTCAGCGTATATTGGGTAAGTAAATCTTAAGAATGACACCTCGATGTTTTAACGTATTTATTGTACATTTCAATGCAATGTAGGAATGGATCTTGGATTGCGTCCTAAACTACAAAATCATTCCGCTCTCCGAGGGCTACGTTGTGAATAATCTGGGAAAAAATGGGCTTTTACATGCAGCACTTCCCTCCCCACTTCAATATTTGAAGGAATATGCAAATTCGTTATCTTCCCCTTGATCCCCTCTTTTTCTTTGAGAAAGCATTTATTTTTCTTTAATACAATAATTCGTTGTAACAATTCAATAATTAGTTTTACATTTAGAATTTAGCACGATAAAAACTTTAAACAAACCTAAACAAACAAAAACAAATATTTAGCTATTTCTTCTTTTGATAAAAATTACAAATTAATGAAATTGGCTTGGCTGAGCATTGTAAAAATTTAAATACGTTAATAACTATTTAAATTTCCAATATATTAACTTTTTATTAAAGGCTGATTGATAGTATATTTACGGATTTAGTATTTAAATGAATTCATTATCCTGTGCTCAAAACTTGAATACTAAATAATTGAGTACCGATAGATCCTATTAGTATATTCTGTATTTTACTTGTTATTTTCGTAAGAATGACAAAAAGTAATTCGATGATTCTGTTTGTAACATATAATATGAAGCAATATCATTATTGTTTACGATAACTTATTATAATTCAAACCTTTACTTTGAAAAAATCTTTAAACTCTCTTATCGAATTCCTTATCAGAATTCCCATCTAAATATGAGTACCTTTTTTTAGAGATTTGGGTAAAACTAGACTAATTAACCCCTAGAACTAGTTCGTTATTATTATCATTTAAATTCTTCATCAATCATTGTAATTCATTGTTTTCGTTCGAGAGTTAAGATTTGCACTTTTCTTTGTTAATGTCTGAATTTTATGAAATTCATTGATTAAAATTTTAAGAATCAACAAGAGAATAAAAATATTTCACAATTTAAAAAAAGCGACTCTAATTATCTAATTCACTACGATAGATCTATCTAGATATTATTATTCCGTTGTATAGAATATATTTCTCCTCTGGCACGGTCCGCTAAACATTTAATTTTAATATATATCTAGCTACCCTTTAAGCTAACTGTCTTTTACATTGGTTGTTTTGTTATCACAGTTTTTTATGTAAAGAACAATTATTATCACAAAACAACGTGTTAATTACATTTCACAACAGCTAGTTCTATCTTTCCACTTTCACTTTCTAAAGACAGGTCCTAATACCTATAGACTAGTCACTACATTATTTAAGCACGGACATTCTAATTAGGCTAGTGGCTCTAGGAGTCTAGATCTACTCGTAATTAGTAGTATAATAGGAGAATATATAGAATCAATCAAGGATTTTTAAATTCGAGGATCAAAAGAATCTTCATACAATTGTGTCAGGATGAAGAAAGCGACTGGGGGAGATGTCCAGTAGGATGTATGTGAAGTTAGAGCCGCTAGATAACTAGCTCGTCAAATTCCCCTCTCTTAAAATGTAATCAATTCGATAGTCCAAGTCTGGAATTTCAAAGAAATATCCATTTAAATTTTAAACATTTATCTCAGTCAATTTCTAGTAAGAACCTTACCATTTGGAATAGGGTTATTAGGATTTCTATCGACAAGCATTGGTTGTTGCTGTTGAGGGTGTCCAGGAGGGAGGTCATTTGGATAGTCCATATGCCTACTATTGTCCTGCTGAGGATTGTAATTATTATTTATTGGAAAATTTGGATTTTGAGGGAGCATTGGATTAGGAAGGTCCAGGAGGATGCACTGCAGATGAAGGATTATACGTTAACCCTCCTCTCGCGGAAGGGACGCCGCCATTCATCATAGGATTTGCCGTTGTACTACCATAACCTTGTTGACTGGATCTGCTGTTGTGCTGTTGTTGTCTCCGTTTTAAAGTATTTCATAACGTTGAAGATGCCCCAAGAATCTGGAAAGCAATGACAATAATTTGAAAGAATGAGATTTTTAAAGGAGTTTAAATTACCTGAGGTACTTGTTGTTGGGGGTTGAGGTTGGTTCGGATGTCCCATGCCCTGATTCGGACCCGGGAGGTTATTCATGGAAGGTATCGGAATATTAGGTACAGGAAGGTTTTTGAAATTATTAAAGGATGGAACAAGGGAGGAGGGGACTTCTGGAGGATTAAAGATATTGTCATTGGGTTTGTTATTGGAACTGAATAGGATTAGGTTGATTTAAGAAGTTCGATTGTTCCATCGCTCGTGTTGTGGGGGGTGCAGGAGGGATTGGTACAGGGGCTATATGAACCTGTACAAAATCATACAACGCATATTTAATAAATAATCAGTATAGCTGTAGGTTGTTAAAGATCATACGTAGTGCTTGTTGAGCAAAGGTTCCATCCTATATGGTGTTTGTGTGTGAAAAAAAAGTCATTCATCATTAATCCCTACGTATGGTTTTAGTACTAGTAAAAGAAAAAGTACGGAAATGATTGTTTTACCGATACGCAACCGGGTCTGATGGATGAAATATATTATAAAGTCGCCTGCAAAGTCCCTCGGGGATAATTTGGGATCTGAATTCCCTACGATTTGGCTCCTTGAAGCGAAGAGCAAGGAAAACTGCCAGTGGGGATCCAATACAGAAAAAATGCTCGATCTACACAGTTGGGTATAAATAAGAGATATTGATTATCCAGATTCCGGCTTATAAGAATATAGCCATACTCGTCGTACGTGTACTACTAAGGAGCTAAGGAGCTCCTAAGCTATAGAATACGGGATATAAGAGTTTAATTCCCCAATTTCATTCGTGACCAATATCTAGACTCTAGATTCCAGACTTTACATGTACAATAAAACGTGATGGAATGAAATGGGGTGGTATCTAACCTGGAATAAAAGTTGTTTTTGATCTCGGAGCAAATACGAGCTTGATGACGATCCTGGCCGTTCTGGCTGCTGTTGAGGATAGTTGATGGTTCCTCCAGTCATGTTATCACTAATTATCACTCGAGAATTTTTAAGGATCTATGAGCCAAAAGAATTCAAATGAAATTTTAATTTGCAGTCCTATAAAATTCATAAAAAGCTTAAAATACCTCTGGGCATTGATGTTGAGGAAAACAATTGTATGAAGTAACAATGTCATAAAGTATAACAACCCCCAATGAATGTGCTAGAATAGACACTTTCCCCCCACGGGCTTCAAACTCTGGGATCCGCGTG
>JAAZTK010000360.1:0-22304 GCA_036507255.1 Megalothorax incertus
CGAATTTTTCTACAATTTTTGATACCATTTTCACGAATTGTCGAGCTCTCGTGTGGGAGGAGATAGATTTGTCGTACCTACGTACGGTGACGACAGTAGATTTTTATAATGTAGATTCATTAAAGTAGATTTAAACATATAAGTAGATTAAAAGCATTGATTCTCGGATAATTTTTAAATTTTTAAATGCTCTCGACATACCCCTGACCCATACTAATACAATAGATAGCTTTTAAAAGGATTGGTACAATACATCGATATCTCGTATACATACGAAAAATGTTTTCTGCATTTCCCTATACAGATTACAGATCCATACGATATATGAGTCCTCGTACTATGCAATAATAATACTTAATATATTGCAAAATGAAACAATATACAGAGTGTGCATAATCTGTTCTGAACGGAGATTTCTCTTAAGCTCTTTATAATCATTGTCATTCTTTGAGTCTTTGATCTCTCCTCCTCAGAGTATCACATTCACAGAATAATGATATTATTACTGCTAAGTTAGCAGTGCTAACTATACAAAGTATTGTATCTATCTGTTCAGTCTCTGATATGATGAGGAAAAGAGCTGTGTACATCTCTTAAATGAATAGTATAAGAATGATCTTATATCATTCATTTGCACAATTAAAATCTCTCATTGTGGGACACTAAAAGGAGGATCGTGGTGAGTACAAAATGAGCTGTCTAACTGTCTAGTCGGATTGGAAATGCATCCGATTGTTAAAGCATTTGTTAGCGCCTTTCATTGTCTTCGAAGGGGCTGGAAATGTGCAATTCCTGAGTTGGAAATTGTGTTAAAAATTAGTCAAATGCCCTATCTCCCGATCCATATAAAGAGTTTGCAAAATTTGCCAATACTGATACCTATTTTACCTTAGGAGGGCTACGCCCTCCTAAGAAATTGTAAAATGTGTGCTTGTAGAGATTTCTCTCGCTTTTAAAAAATTATTTTTAGAATCCTACATACCGATATTTTTATTTAATCCTTTAATCCTCTCATAAGGAGTCTAATTACTCTCGTCAAGTTCTCGGCACGTTCTCCCCTTAATTAATTTAAGACTTGTATTAAAGTCATGACTTTTTCTGGCTCTGTGTAATGATCTCAAGCCCTACACTGTGCTCTCTAATGGCATAATGGAGTGTAAATCATTGTGTCAGGCTTCCGAGGAGGAGGAACAAAAGGGGGGCTATTGTTTTCAAATCCAGTTGGATTCATTTTGCCGTAAAAATGGGAGGAAACATGGGTTCTCGGCGAGGGGTATGAGGTAATATGGGCTACTGGGAGGAATATCTCATCAAGGATTGCCCTTTGACCTCCCAAGGGATGCGTTCCCCATGCTAATCTCATGCCCTGTAATTTTATTTTGACTTCCCTGACTCCGCTGGAGTTCTCGAACTCTAATAAAATCATTCAAGACTCGTCAAGTGATGCATCATAATAAATCCGTTTGGTCCAATCTATGTAATACTACTACGATACAAACTCAAAGTGTTTTGGATTGGTGTTCAATTCATTATTGATGGCCAGACGGCTCGACTCATTCCGTATGCAGTCGAGAGAATCTCTCATGTACTCGTAAGTACAAAGTACTTTGTACATTTGCACATATCCTCAGAAGCATATTAAATGCAAGCTAAAGGGGAAAGTGTGTGCACACTGAACTTATTGTATTTTTCGAGCTTTTAAAAACTCAATGGACATTCGACTTCGAGAGAGAAACCTGTTAAAACTCTGGCGTCTTCTCCTAATTCATATTTCATTCATCAATCCTATGGGGGGAATTGTGCATTCTTCGAGATTCTAAAGAGTTTCAAAGATTTCAAAGCTAGGAACTCTTTTGAAGGCCCAAAAGAGCTACTGAGGAGTCTGTAGGTTGCTAAAAAGTGCTGGAATTTGAAAGATTCGTCGAAAAATACCATATTTGCCGAATTAATTCGCTCCTCGAACCACTTTACCTTGGCCTTGTGGACTTGGAAGTAGCTTATGTATTGTCGGGTTATTTTCAGAAGCTCTCACCAGCCTTGGAATTAGATTGGATCCCTCGAGAGCTTACCTCATTTTGTCCAGGCTCCCGGAAATTGAATTTCATTTCCAACACATGCACACATACCCTATAAAGTACTTATAAATAGCTGCCCCAGACTTGATATAACTACTACGCACTCATATATCATAGTAAAGTAAACATTGTTCAAGTTGAATCATCTTTCGAAACACGTTCCTCCTTCATTTCTCCCTTAAGGTGGCCAGCATCAAAGTATAAATATTGGACAAACCTCGACTCTCTTATCTCGAGGTGTGTGTTTAATAAAGAAGGGAAAGGCTAGCCCCCAAGTATTGTTATACCTAGCCAGATCCAGGCGTGATAACCCAATCCCAATCTTGAAAAAGATCGATTGCAAATAAAGTATTATAAATACTTACTCCAAGGATTAAGGGGGAAAGTTGCAAGCTCCATTTGCTTACTCACATTCAAAAAATTTTAAATTATGCAGCATTCATTGGGGATATTCCTTTGTCATTCAATCGATCGGATGAATCTTTTTTATTAACAACCCGCAATCATATACTTGTACATACAATCCTTCCCATTCATTCGAAGAGATTACATGAGGATTAGGGAAGCATTGCTTGCATTCGAGGATCATTGGATATTGTAATCGAGGGGAAATATCATAATGTACTTGTATAGGCAAGTCGGTGATTTAAAAATAAACTCACAAAATCAATAAGTTTGTCGTGCGAGAGCTTGGAGAGCTCGGGTAAAAAAGACAATTTAAATCTTTAGGGCTTGGACCTGCTCCTCTCAAGTTGTATTTCTCAATTTGATGGGTTAAGGGCCTATCCTGAGCCTTGAAAAAAGTCTTATCATTTGATTAAACTCGGGGAAAGGGTTATAAAGATGTTGAGGGAACGAGTAAACTTATGTAAACTAGGGCGATCTGACGGGGAGAGTCGAGGAGGTCACCTCGGCCTGGACCTAAAATGCTTGGACATGAGGACATTGTAGGCTGATGTATTTCCAGATAGCTTTCACAGCCTTCAGGAGAGTTTGAGGGTCTCCGAGATGGATGGCCGGCCATTAGGGCTTGAATTTCGAAAAAGCTGCACTTACCCTCCTAGTGTTATTCTTCCAAAAAGGACGACTCGAGACTCGAATTTAAGATGTAAAACAGACTAAAATAAAGGGGCACAATGCAAAATGGAATAACAAGCAAAAAACATCGGCTAGACCGCACACAGTCCTTGTTTCATCCCCAGGAAAACACTTGAGAAATCCCCTCACTCGATGGCTCAATGGAAAAACTAATAAAAGTGAAGGGATTAATCAAGTGGATTAAAAAGAGGCTCTTTTTGTCTCGTCATTACTCGAGTACACTGGCACCTTCCTCTCTCTCT
Organism: Megalothorax incertus; assembly: GCA_036507255.1. NCBI lineage: Eukaryota > Metazoa > Arthropoda > Collembola > Neelipleona > Neelidae > Megalothorax > Megalothorax incertus. The sequence continues at coordinate 3,416 of JAAZTK010000360.1, forward strand.
TCTCTCTCTCGAGAGAGGTTCGGCCAGTTAAGTTGATGTATTAATATTGAAGAAAAGTTTTTTTTCCCCAATAAAAGGCGAGCTGCCAGCTCGCCATTAAAAAGAGCCTTAAGCTCTAAATGTATAGGATTTTAAGTGCTCCTCGGAAGGCAGCCTGATTCCCTTGAATAGCTTAAGAATATACAGATTCATAGGAACTCGTACCTACCTACTATAATAATACAAGCGTAAGCGTGGAGCAAATTAACTTTTTCCGCAATGAAATTCCAATAAAATTGATTCAGAATTGAGCTCGTAATGAGTCGATTTTGTGGGTAATTATCCTAAATTGGCGCTTATGTAGGGTGACTTGCAATTAAATAGCTTTTGAAATCCGGTGGTAAGAAAGAAATCCTTTTAAGCTCAAAACCATGTCTTAGGTCAAATGGCAATACCCTTATAAAGTCCGAGGAAATGCGGAAGGTAAATAAATATGAATTTTACACACACAGATATTTCAACATTTCTTGGCCATCCTTTGAACTACTTTGTATTTTATTTGTCCAGCACTTTCATTGAATTAATTAATTATATCTTATCATAGCATACAGATAATTATAATGCTTATAAAAGATCTGATATAAAGATATAATTATGAAATTTACTACCAGCAAAGATTTAAACAGAGCTTAGTTTGAACAAATTCTTATCCTACCTACTACTACTACAATAATTGTATAAAATCTATATACAAAATAATGTAAAACATTTTACGATATACCTAGATATTTAGGGAAGCAATTAAAAGTCCCCTATCTACGGTTATATCTAAATACTATTGCACATTGTTCACTGGCACACTGAGAATTCAAAGCAGAAAAGTTCAATTTTTTCTGACCTAACTAAACTTAATTAATCTTATGTACTACTTACTTATGTAATCTAATTTAAAGCTTTACATATCGTAATTTGGCAATAACTAAATGTCACGCTCACCAAATGCTTAATTATACACGAGTGCAGTGCAATCAAGTAGCCCTATCTATCTATGTAGTAAAAACTATCCGTTCAAGAAATGTACATCGAGTAAATTGTGACCAAACCATTTTTGACTAAAAGGGAAGAAACATTGCAGCTTAAAAGACACATTTAGCGAATTAAAAACAATGAAGCAATAAAACATGAATTTGTTAAAGGACACTTGGAAAAAGATATGTGTATTTTTTTCAGGGAGATAGGTAGAGATATGTATCAAATCAACAATGAAATTTAATTCAAGATATTTACAGCCAGGGCATTGTCTTCCCTCCCAAATGTTCTTAATCGATTATATAGGCCTATAAAGGTTGGATGGCTCGTTGGCCAGTTAATTAGGTTCGCCAATGGTCCAAGGGACTCTTGAATCGGCTCATAAAACCTTTTACGAGATTTATTTCACTCGCTAATCGCCAATAATTATACCCCTGTGCACCCCTATAGCCTCCTCGACTCTCTAATGACAATTTGGACTTTGGAGGGCCGAGAGGAAATGGAGATTTTAGCCTTTTGTTTTTGCGGACATTAAAAAAAACACAATAGACTATATGATAGAAGATCAAGTTTGCCAGAGCAGAGCCAGCCGAAAGTGTAATGAGCGTAGTTTCCTCCACCCAAGAAAGCGGAGAGGTTACACCTTAATAATAATGATAGTGAACAATGTATTACTATCTGGACTCTTGAAGTCTGGTGGAGATCTTCTCAGCGAAAAAAAAACTAATCTGTCCGGCTAATCTCCCCCAACCAAAGGCAGGCCTCTACCCATCTTAATTACATCGTACTTAAAGTCTTGGAGGAGGAGGAGGAGGTGGAGGCGGCGGCGTTTCTCCTCTACTTGTACCAATTGCTTACAAAGTTACTCGACACGAGGCTGCCCCTCTAAGTGGTCCCAGCTAACCCCAAGTCCAAAAAGCCGAAGCTTAAGATCTTACGAGTCTAATCCCCCCAGTAAAATATTACCCGAAAAACAAGGGATTTCAATTATATTGTATTTGCCAAGTAAAACACTATCATTTTTCAGCCTCCAATTCATTTTGAGATTGGGAGTTTAACGATAAGTAATTTGACACAAGAGGTTGTAGTATCTCTAATCAAGCTCGGGAAAAAAGCACCAAAGATCTGAATTTGGCTTAATTTTTTACTTTATCTAAATTCTAAAATGAAGATAACAATTAAAATGATGTGCTGAAGAGGCTAATTAAATTACATTATAAACTCTAGATCTTAAATTACTAGTAAAAACCCTGAATTTACAGATTCGGAATGATTGCACAATGTCCTACCTGAATTAATTAATTAATTTCTAAATGATTTAAAGCTTTTGTAGCGATATGCTCAGATTTCTCCTATCTAATCACTTTTAGGTAAATATTAAAGTCACTTTTTATGAAATGTGTTTGGCATTTGCTGAATATTTCATTAAAGATGTCTCGTGAGTTTTTAGGTGTTTTTCAATCGCTCATTTCAGAACTAAACTGTAAACTATCACCATCGGACTGAAGGAGGAGGTCGAAATCCGTTCCAAGGGAATGTGTCACCCCAAGGAGGTCGAGGTCATCAAGTGTAGCAGATCCTTCATCAGAGAGGAGGTCGGATGCATACTCGCTCAGGTCAGATTCCGTGAGTGAGGAAAGAGATCCATTTTTATTTGAATAAAGATCCCCAATTCCTCCGCCTTCTGAGGAGGAATATCCCATTGAAGCTAGGAGGGAGGTCATGGACTTGAGCCGGATTGAACTGATTGGTGGTATCTTTGGTATTGAAGCCGGAGAGGTACTCATCGGAGCCATTGGGGTCATTTGCAGTTAGCTCGGGAATACTATTATGATGGGGTTGGTAATGGTTTGGTGAGTTTACTTGCATTAGCACAGGGTTTATAGGGCGTTGGAGCAAGGGGGAGTATATGGAATTTAGGGAACTCGGTGGGGGTAGTTGAGACTGGTGAGGAGAAATGCAAGAGGAACTTGGGGTGGACACTACGACACTCCTCATCACGGTTTGTATACAGTCTGGAGATGGGGACATGACGTAGGATGAGGCTGGGGAGAAATCTGACCCAGAGGAAGCTGAATTCTTTGTCAAAATCCTCGGAAGTAATTGAAGAAGTGGAGGAACTTATCGAGGAGGCGATGGAGGATGAGGAACCCTCACCAGGGGACTTCAACAGGTTGTTCAGAGCTTGAATATAGTTCATTGCAAGCCGGAGAGTTGTGATTTTGGTCAATTTTTCACAGGTTTTGCCTGGAAAGTGTGAAAATCCATTAGGAAATTGACGATTTTAACGGGGGGAATCCAACATAAAGCTATTGAAATAAGAATTTGTAAGATTCTTACCGTTTGCCATTGGTGGTGGAGCCACATAGGCTGGAACAACCTTCTGGAGAGCATCAAAAGCAGTCTAAAATGGTGAAAAATCAAAATTAGATATTTTTCAATGCCAAACCTATATTTTACAGTGATTTTTCGCTTGTATTTTATAAAATGATAGATAGAGGTGATTCAAAATTTGAATCAAAGTTTTAAACTTACATTAATTTCACGCATCCTACTCCTCTCCCGAGCATTCGCCGTCCTCCTGCGGTATTTTGAGAGTGGTGGGGGTTTTGACTTTGGTTTTGGTGTCTTTTTATTCTCTTTCCTTCGTTTTTCCGTAGTCAATCCGATTCTGAATACTCCTCGGTCGGAGAGAGTACTTTTCCCCTTTTGAAGGGTCACCCCCCTTCATGGGGTTGTTATTCAAATCACAAGGATTCTCCATTTCCCCCATGGTCAGTCAACAATTAAATTTACCACCATCACTCACGGATGATTGACGGATTTCCAAAGTGTTCCAATCAGATTTAGATTTTATTAGATCGGTCTATTGGGGCCACCGATCAAATCTCGAGATCTCCTCTCAAAGGCACTCTTAATGAACCGGAGGTACTCTGCTGAGTTTGCTGTCAAATCACTCTATTATTGGAGCTAGCACAACAATACACAATAAAGTTCCGAGACTTAAGAATGCCAATCTTTCGTCTCCCAATAGTCCTTTATTCAGATCGGGGGTTCTTTCTCGGGGTATTAATCCACAATTCACAATTCGCGAGAACTCTTGGCTCAAAAAAATAGATTCTTTCAATTTAAATGCAGGTAATTGTCAGAGGAGAAGAATTCTTTTTAAATCTCATGTATAAATCAGAACTTGGACTTGGCTGCTATTATGTTTCAATCATAAGTGTATGATATATGTGACGACAAGGGGAACATTTCAAGTCACGAAAAAAATAAAAGGAGAGCGCATTTTTCTCCGAAAGTCACGAGTAGTACAAAACTCGTAGATCCTTGGCCTTCTTTGAGATGTCAACCAAGTCCGATGTCAACTGTCTCTGGTTGGGGCTCGGAGACTTTGAAGAAATCAGATCAAACTTTTACCCTTAATTATTCACGTCGAGGAGAATCCACGGAATTTCTTGAAAAGTTAACTTGAGTGTTTGAGATTAGATATAAATAGTTAATTGGGTATTTTTTCGCTCGGAGAGTCACGGAGGTTAATTGACGGAGGGTGAGTACAAGAGTTAGTAAGTAGAAGATACAACTTTGAAGCTCATCCCATGATAGATTTCAATTGGGAGAGCGTAGTTGGACAAGACCTACGGAGACCAGGGTGTCCAAACAGTAACTGAAGGGCTCTAACAATCCTCCACCTACCTTTTACTCTTTGGGCTTTGAGCAAGTACCTGCAACAATTGAACGGTATTGTAGTAGTAAGCTAGGTAAAAAGTTAATGGTCGAGGAAGGTACCTCCAAAGTAATTTCTGAGCATACAAATACATAGGAGTAGAATGGGTGAGAGGGTGAACTGCTCATCATCTTCCTCCTCATCTGTCCAGAGTAATCTTAGGAGGTACTACGAGTATACTATTGGTATTTAACTGAATTATTCGACTCGTGAGCAATTATATGAATTGTTTCAATCTTCCCCAAATACTCCTAATGCTCCAAGAACGCCTTGTTAGCCTAACCCAAAGGTACTTGTACACAATAACTCTCACTCATTCCTCATCCACACCCTGTCACTCTGTGGATTTTACATTTAAACTTCGATTGTGTGTAAAAAAATGGGCCCATTTCTCACTCTTGAGGAATATTGACAGAATCAGGGCTAGTCAGTCAGTCAAGACAAATGCCTACCCTAATTACTTTTGTTTTTTATATTTAAAGAGATCGAGAGTACCTGAGTAAATGTTAATGAGCAAGAGTATTATGTCATCGCCAGATTGGTCCTACACATCTAATTAAATGATGATTCCAGATTAAGCTATAAATATTTTGTACTTTGGGAGATCCAAAGAAGAGTAGGAAAATCCAGAAGAAATTTGATAGGTTGATAAATGGGGCTTTAAATGGGAAATTGAGCCCCTGTGAGATAAAAGGAGATGATAAGTGACCTGTTTGAGCATGTGGGGAATCCGATCTCTGAGGAATTTTGTTACAAGGCTCTCAAGAGCTATATAGAGGTGAGCAATAGCATAGAATAGATTTTAAACTTGCTGGAGATGAGCATTAGTGTCCCTTTCAGCCACACGTCTCCCGTATTTATTTCATTCTGGCGATGCTCCTTGCCTTAAAAATTTAAATGAAGTCTGCACTGCCTTCTGTGCATCCTCGAAGCAGTTGCACCACTCTTGGAGAGATCATTTCAATCATAAAAGATGATATCTTGGAAAGAGTTTGGATAGGGAAACTCTTAAGGTAGTTTGGAGCCTTGGCCATCTCCCCCCAAGTCAAATTCACTTAAGATTTGATCTACTTTTGAGTTCATCTGCATATTATTTTTTATTGGAGGTGAGCACCCACCCCCAATTAAAATGCTACCACCATCGTCATCCTCAATCTCATTAACAGCCTCTATTTGTATTTCAAATTTATTCTGATGAATAATTTGTAGCAATAGGAGAGTTTTGATGGTGACTTTTATAAGGTACTCCGGTTCTGAGGATACCTCAGCCTGCCGTCTCGTCTCCCAGTCGCCTCCGAGTCGTAATTTTGTACTTTTGACTTGTGGGAATTTATGTATGCAATCTGTAGTAATTATGAATATTTTTGCCAAAAAGAAACACAAGGAAGAATCTGCCCACATTTGGATTTATTTTGGATTTTTGGGCAAAAGCGATTAAAGCCTCACTTTCCTCACCCTGAGACGACACATGAAGTAGCTGACAAATGATAATTAGAAGGAGGAAGAGGGTCTCCTAATTAAATATGTGCATGTCCAATTGACCCCATTGCCAACTTGCCAATCTTTAAGTGACGAAGGTCCAACAAGCAAATGTGACAAAATTGTTCACAATATGATGAGGATGGGTCAAGTGTCAGGAAGATTTAATAGTTGGTGTAATATAAAAAAAGTTAATGATTAGGAGAGGGGCTGTGAAAACTCATCGATCAATTGACTCACCTTTTTGGCGACCGTCTGGGCATATGCTCTGGCACAAGCTAGCCATGTAATTACTGCGAGTCTGAATAATAGTAATCTTGAGATATGAAATGAGAACATGTAGATAATGAATAGGCTCGACTCGGAGTAACTTATTTTGCGTAGGTGGTCAATCTATCTGATTCTTGTTCTTCCTCGAGAGTCTTGGGGAGGTCATTTGGAGTTCTTGAGATATCTGTAAATCTCTCGACTCTCATCCAATCTATTTAAATACTCGTATTTACTTTTGTGCAATTGGTTTTTTTTGCTGATCCTGAGCTTCAAACCTTAGGTCTTCGATGATGAAACAAATTAAGGCTTAGGTTCTCAGTCAGAGTTCTCTCCCTCATCCTAAATCCTAATCCCAGGGATTGGCTAAAAAACCTTTGGGAAAGACTATACCATACTTTCGATACATTCGATTGTTTAGAGATTTTGCTCGAGATTGGACTGCTCTCATTGTAAATCGATTAAGGCTATACCACAGCTAGCACACAAAAAACGGAATACTACTCGTACACATTGCTCAAGGAAAAGGCTAGCGTTTCTCAAGCATCTTAATCTTATCTCTCGACATTTTTGGGCGGACCAAAAGTGTCGATCGAGTTGTCCAACTGCCTGCTAATGAATAATCCTTTTTTCTTAACTCGACCCCTCAAATGTCCACCCAATTGGAGCTAATGCTAATGCAAGGAAAAAAATAAACAAGATCAGATTAAATGATCATGGCCGGGGAAATAGGATTGGCAAAGTCAAAATATTTTCGAGAGTATGGCGAGCTAATCCCATTATTTCAGGCTAAATGAACAAAGCTTTATTTAATTCTTCTATTCAAAACAGATTAGTCCGAATCAAATTTTTAGAGGTCATTTCAATGTTTTAAACATTTCTCTACAACATGAATATAAAATGCAGGGTTCTCAATCATCCCCAATGGCTGGAAATCTCCATAAACAATATGCGAGACGAGCTCCCCTTCAAAAGCTTCTTGAATCATAGATTTGAAGGATTCCAGCCGGTGTGGATAGTAGGATAGTCGAAATCGGCTATTCAAAAATCAAAAATTAGGTTCGATATTATTTTAATTAAATTGACCAACTTCATGTCTTCCAGCTTGAGGGACTCGTACTTTTTCCCGAGGTCACTCACATCAATGAGGTAGTCCAAAGTGATAAGCTTTGGCTTCCCCTCTTGATGGAGAACGGATGTTTTAATGTCTTGAATATGTTGGCTCTGAGGAATTCGTAGAAATATTAAAATCCATACTCAAAATCAATAATTTTTCAATCCGAATTACATTGTAGTAAATGTTTTGGCTTGGAGTTCTTCCCGTATCGATCGTATAGTCATAATTCCTGTGAATTCCAAAGGAGTGTTTCAAAAAAAATTCTCAATGGGATTGGGATTTGACCTTACCTATGGTCTATAATGAATATCCCACCGGGCTTTACAGCTTTAGCGAAATTCTGCAACGCTATCCTACATTAAATTAAAATCTATTTTAGAACCCCGAAAAAAACTTTCTTCCTTATATAGTTCGGTGCATTCAAATGCTAATTAGAAAACATTTTAATCAACTTTCTATTTTTAGAATTTTCGAGCCTTTGCATATCTATACAAATACCCCTCCCGGGCTTTGGCACTTGGGTATAGAAAGTGAGTAAAAGTTTCAAACTTTCTCCTCCTATGCAACACTGCATTGTGCAAAGAATAATAAAGTTTTTTTCCCGATATAATAGGCGATTGTATTGTACATTAAAGCTAGAAATCTGAGCATTCTCGGGCATTATTTTTGTTCATTTCCTTCCATTCTTTCTCAAAGTACAAATTATTTGTGCTTTCTCTCATGGGAAATGTCAGTCTTGGGAGAGAGAATAGTTGAACTTGATAATAAAGTGCAGATTTGACTATTTGTATTATATAGCATTCTCATTTGTGAATTTTTAAAACTCTTCTATTTATTAGAGCACAAAGAGATTCAGGAGTACATAAAAGGAACTTGAAATGTTTTGAATAAAAAATAAATACGCAATTTCCCCCATGCAATATAAAAATATTTGTCCTTTCATAGGCTTCAATAGACTGTAGGACTGTTGGAGAACATGACATTTTTTCAATTAAATAAATGCCAAGTCTAAATTACTCGAGGAAGGGAAAGCAGTTTCATTTTTATTGAAAGTATGATCTGATTCTTGGAGGAAATGTACCAATTTAAATATTTCTATTATACTACAAAGATTACAGATTGCGCAGATAAGCATAAAAGGGTACAAATTTAATATTAAATTCCAAAAAGATTCAAAATATGCACAAACTTTTGATCCCTTTGATCTCCAGTGAAGTCAGGCAAATCTATATTCAAAAATTTATGATTAGATCTAAATTGCACAGTTGGAGAGATACTACATATCAAAGCCGGGAATGTGTTTGATATGAAATTAATTGAATAAATAACATATTTCATTTATTCCTTACGAGCAAAGGAATTTCCTAGACACATCAAAGCATCAAATTGCTGATTCTCATCTCCCATACCCATCTCACCCAAGTCCTGAACCAATGTGAGCCAGTTGGCTTCCTCCACCACTGCAAAATACATTTACAATTTTATAATATGAACATTTTGTGGGATTTTATTACAAAGTATTTTGAAAAGAGCAGGCACTTGTAATATTATTGCACTGCTGTTTATAACAGAGTGTAATAAACTGGCTGTTTATCTATCCTCTTTTCTAATTTTATTGTTAACTCCCTTTTGGGCTATGCAAACAGTAGCATATGGTATTGTAATAACTTTAAAGATGTAAAGATTACCCTTGCTTGGGTAATAATGCCTATAAAATTTCATATTCTGGCCAGTTTTGAGATTCAACTGCTTATGTAATTGTATTAGGGTCATTTGAGACTAAAATGTCATAAGAAATTGATGTAATGAATACTCTGGGCATCTAAAGGAAGATGAGGAGGATTGATAAGACTTTACTTGATATATTATGGAGGACTTTATGATTTTTTAATGCCTACAAAAATATAAGCTAGTACAAGAGTTTGCTTAAGAGTTTATTTCAAATAAAATGTAAGATTTATACCCCAATCTTCAAAATTCGGCTCTTTCCTCCTATTCCACCTGGTTTTGAGTGCATATTTGAGCATTTTATCCGAGGCATCCACTGAAGTCATTTTCTAATTGGTCAAATCTTTTATCAATTGGGTTCTTAATTTCGATCAATATAACTTGACACTTACAAATCCTTCCTCGACCAACATAATCGAGTCGATCCTTATAGTTAAACAGATAAATTTGTCAATATACGGTTGTGCATTGGGAGGTTGGAATGTATAGGGATTTGAGATAGGTATATTTATGATTTATTTTTAAAAAATTGGACTGGAATATGGGAAAAAGCAATCTTTCAATCAAATTTTGATCCAAAGAATCCCACAACACCTGAGGCTTGAGATTCTGGGGTTCTGGATATCTCTGAGAACATTTGAGACGCAAAAAGGGTTTCAAAACACTCGGAGCATGAATAACTTGATGGAAATACACCCAGTGGTATAGGAGAGATGGATATAGAGTAAATTGAATTTGTATAATGTGAAATTAAATGGGATCCGGAAATGGGATATGCGAAATGTTTATCCAGAAGGTCGGGAAGAAATGTTTATTCGGGGCTATTTACGATGTCTATATTTTACCCGGTTCCGCAAGCCACATCCAGCACTCGATTGCAATTCTTCTCCCGAAGTAAACTCAAAAGAAAGTTTTTGTAGTGNCTATATTTTACCCGGTTCCGCAAGCCACATCCAGCACTCGATTGCAATTCTTCTCCCGAAGTAAACTCAAAAGAAAGTTTTTGTAGTGGCTATGCGAAACATTGAGCAATAATTCATTATACAATAAATCCATAATATTAGGTCAATAGCTTACTCGGTCCTAGAATTTTTATCCCCCACATAAATCTCCCAAAGTTTCGCAGCCTGGAATAAATAGCATTTAAAAACAAATTTTTATATAAAGTTTATTAATTAGCCTACCTTCCCATCGGCGTATTGATCAGGAATACCTGGAAGTGATTAAGTAATAATTAGATACAATACAAATGAATTTATCTGCACTGTAATTGGTTATTTCCTAATTTAATAATCTGATTCGGATTCCCCAATATGGGATTTTAAAAAAAAACACAATTATTTAGAATGAGGAATCTTTCTATCTAAAAACTATTTGATTTTTATGTGTCATTTCGACAATCTTTTATTGAAAGGAAAGAAGCTATTGAATTAATAGATAAAGTCTAAATCCCAAAATTTGCCCGTGTTTGTGATATATGAGATAATTTTTAAAAAATTATATACCCTCTGATGACACTCCCAAGGACCGAGTCCGATAAACGCTATCGACCATTTCAAAATTTTAAATCCGGTTTTAAAACAAGTAACTTTTCAATTTTAAACTCCTTTATAAATAACTCGAAATTCGAATGACTAATATAAGCAATTAAACAGTGGATTTACTGGAAAATGGCACAATTATGCACCTTATTTATTTAAACAATATTAATTGTAAACAGTTTTAACCAGAATTAACAATATAATGCAACACACTCGATCATTTACTCAGCTTTTTGAAACTGTTCCAGGATTTCAATATTAATTTACGACGCTATCCACGTGTATCCAGTTTATTTAATAGGGTCTTCCAATATAATCTTTATGTGCCATCAATTGCACAATTCTTTCTTAATTATAACTTCAAATATATCAGTATTATTAATTTATTACACATAAAGCCTTAATTAAGAAGCCCGATAGAAAACACGCGCAGTCTGTTAGGGAAATGCACTCTAAACTCTAGAGTCTAAAGAGACTCGCTATCAGTCCAGGGTTCGATGGAATTTTAACTCTATTATAATCTAATTAGTCTTATATAGTAAACAAGTATCATTTAAGGAGATAGGCATATATTTAAATGTCCATAATCTTAATTATTTTGACCCCAGAGCCAGGGAGCAAAAAGGTCATGAAATTCTGTATAAATCGCCCCATAATATATAGGAATTTAAATGCTGCTCGAAAAGGTTTGAATTTTAAATGGGGTTTCGGCACATGTAAAAATAAATTTTGTTTTGCTACTTTTAATTAATTTTTAAACCAATTTGACCTTTGACCAAGACCCAATTATGGCCGGGAAGAGACCAACAGAAAAGGAGAAACCCGTGGAACTCGGATTTGTCGAGGAAAAGGAATCTTGGAAGCTGTCGAGCTCGTATTTTGTATCAAAAGTTGGTGGGAGACCTTCCTGGCTTGACCTCAAGAATTTGCCAAAAACCTCTGACCTCAAGTGTCCAAATTGTGATGGTAAGCTTGTAAATTACTGCATTTAATTGCATATTTAATTTAGCATTTTTGCAGTATATTTCGTGTTTTTCTTTGCTTTTTCAGGACCTACAAAATTCCTATTGCAAATCTACGCTCCTCAAGATGAAGAAACCACCTTCCACCGAACTCTATTTCTTTTTGTATGCCCTCAAAAGCGATGTTGTGTCGAGAGGAACTCTAACAAGAACTGGGTCATCTTTCGATGTCAATTAGAGCGTGCTAATGAATTCTATTCTCCGGATCCACCGAATTATAATAAAGCTGCAGCTCTGTCACTAAATCCTACCAAATTCGGGATCAAATTATGCCGAGTCTGTGGAGGTCGTGGCCCTGCAAATTGTGGGACATGTGGCCGTATTAGCTATTGTTCTAAAGAGCATCAAAAACTGGATTGGAAAGAACATAAAGCTGAATGTAGTGATGCGGATTTTAAACTCGAGAATTCGACGAGGGAGAAAGATGAATGGAATTTCCCTGAATTGGAGATTGTAATTGAAACTGAAGTAATTCCAAAGAATAAAGAGAGGGAGAAGAATGAAAAGGAGAAGATGGAAGAGTATGAAAAACTAATGCAGGAAGGGAAGGCTGGGACAATGGGTAATTTGATTAAAAAATCTAATTTTTTTTCAAGTTTAAGCCTAAATCTTTTATACAGACGGTGTATCGAATAAGGATCTACTTGAAGCTGCCTCATACAAGTCTGATAAGACCTTTAACAAGTTCCGCAAGCGTGTAGATTATTCCCCTGAACAGGTCCTCAGATATGACCTCGGTGGAGAACCTCTTTGGGTTTCAAAGGAGAATACAATTGAACTGACCGCGATACCTCCATGCCCACTTTGTCAAGGTCCAAGGGTGTTTGAATTTCAAGTTATGCCTCAACTTCTTATCCATCTTGGACTTGACCCAATGGACCCGCTTGACTGGGGAACTGTGGTCATATATACTTGTAAAGCTAATTGTTCTTCTACTGAGGTTGCATATAAAAAAGAATTTGTTTGGAAGCAAGATTATAAACATGATGTGGGGAATAAGGATGATCTTGAATAAATTATATGTGTATTTTGAAAATTTAAATGACAGCTCAAAAACAATCTAAAAATTCAAGTTTTTGCACATTTTATTGGCATTTTTTATAAGAATTTCAAATTTCTAGGTTCAATGGACAGTTTATTGGCTAATAGCAATTGTAAATGATTAGTAGATACATGTGATATTAAAATTGTAGTGCGATTTCTGAATTCTATTCAAAATTAGGTCGGGTTTGACAGTTTTGGAGTTTGGAATAAAATATTTTAAGGGATTTCGATATTACATAGGGAAATCCAGGAGCTCATTTGTTTTACAATCCTGGACTTTCTTGAAATACATTGTCTCTAAAAATCCATTGGGATTCCCAGGGCTTAGGATGACATTATTTTGAGATTTGAAGAATAAAAGACCACCTATAAAGCAAGTAAAGGATCAATTAATAGGTTGATGATTTATTGATAATTTACCGAGTATAGCCTTGGGATAATCGATATAAATGTATAATTCCACATCGTTCCGCATTCCGCTAATGACTTGATTCTCTCCTCTTAATCCAGGTGCAAAATGAATATGATTTCTATTCATTCGGCTCAACCCTTTCTTTTTTATCGCCTCCCAGCATTTGTAATAAGTTCCATGAATAACTTGAGGAGGGAAATCCGCTGGGGTGAGTAAGGGGGTCAACTGTAGGTCTTCTACATCAAATGAATGCCCTTGATTAGCTCTGATTTGAAGTTTTCCAGTCAGAGGATGAACTTGAACAGCAAATCTCTGTTTATCATTAGATTGGACCATATTTAACACATCCTCCTGGGTGTAATGTCTTAAGCGTCTATGGGTTAGAGCAACATCAAGATCCACAAATCCTCCAGGATAAACAGTCATTTTTTCTTTTGGAGCTCCGTGCCGTAGAAGCCAGCTCATTGATTTGCTTAGCATAAAGTAGCCCTTATTATTCTGGAAAAAGTGAATAAAACACAATTAAAATCAAAAATAAAAGAGCGAGAATGACCTTACATTCTTCCTCTTCTTTTTCTCTTCAGACTTTTTAGGACCAGTGACAGACTTGATACTTTGCGCTAGAGAGGTTAAAATCATTGAATCCGATTCTATTTTTTCTGAAGGAGGTGCGTCATTCTTAAGCTTGGATTGCCATAATTGTTGGAAGATTCGGTGAGCGGCTTCCTTTTTGGCTCCCTTTTTGCTTTGAGCAGAAACTATTTCCGAATATTGAGTCCCAGGTATGGAACATTTGTATTTAAATGAGATGATATGGGCCCATCTCGAAACATCTCCTCATAACTTGGTGGGTTTAATTTTAGTTTTTGGCATAATAAATTTAATTCTTGCACGATATTAATAGGTGGACCAGCCGCCGCACCTTCAGCCTCGTACACTTCATTTTCGACATACTCTTCCTCCTCCTCTTCTTCTGGTTCGGAATCTTCCTCTTCTGCCACTCCTTCTTGAAGCCTAAGTACATCTGGTAGCTTTTTATTCGAGCCAATTCGAAGCAGGTCTTCGACGTTAAAGAGCTTTCTTAGGATAATCCCTGCGGCTTTATGTTGAGCATCTTTTTTCCGTGTCCCTTGATCTTTGCCTATAAAAAGTACGTTATAGTTTTAAAATAATTCACTCATTCGAATTTCGAAATCTCTCTGAATCTCTACCTTTAATCCTTTGATATCTGCTAATTCCAGAGGCTGACTGAAGAGGAAGCTCGATTTTAGCCTCGCACCTGTAATAATTTACAATGAATAAAGGTAATTAAGACGAGTATAAATCACCAAAATATCTTGTGAGGGCCACCAGGTTGATCTCTAATTGTTTCATAGGCGAATGAAGGCTGTCTCTTGAATTTTGTCCCTAGTTCAGTCAGGAGAGAGACTGGATTCTTTTCTAAATCTGTAATTAATTTAATTTAATAATTATTAATAAATCAGAAATCTACAATTAAATATTCAAAAAAATTCAAAGTAATTTTAAAAATACTTTTTAAAGCCTCCTCAAATTCCGCCTCCATTTGAAGGTTATATCAATTTGAATGGTTCAAAAATTTGGGGGTCTCGTCATTTGTTAATTAGGAACTAATAATGTATTTTTAATTAATTAATTAACTCAAATTAGGCTCATTTACCAAAAAAAAATCAAAAACTTTTTGGAATTCGTTCAGTGTATTTTTTAAAAAGTTGAATACCGCATTTTTGTTCAGATTTTAGGATGGATTTTTTTTGGAACGTTTTCAGAAACGTTAAAAACGTTTTTACAGCACAATTGACAATGCAATGCAAATATTTAATTATCTAATCTATTAATTAACAACAATGGACTACAAAATAGTATTTAAAAAAAGTTAAATGATTGTCTTTATTCATCTCTGATTGGATCCGTATATATAAAACATCTTTTAAAATAGTTTCCGATATACCTAAGGATAAGTATTTTCATAATTTGCATTTCAACTCAAGCTCGTGATTATTGCATTTTATAAAAGAACTGAATGATTTCCCACATTTTGAGCATAAATGCTTTTTGGGTTCGTGTTTGCTCTTTTGATGCTTTTCCAGCCAGACGGGTGAAGTAAAACTTTGTTCACATCCTTCAAAATCGCATCCAAATGGCAATTTTTTAACTTCCATTTTGTGGACAGATTTTAAATGATATCGCAATGAATCTTTCCCTGTTAATTTTTTAGGGCAATACAAGCAAGAAATGATATCTTTACATTGGGTGTGGCATATTTTCACGTGACCATTTAATTGTGCATTTGTTATGAATGCTTTGGAACAACCCTTGATATTGCATGGGAATTGCCTCTCTTTTGAGTACACATGAAACTTGCGATGTTGGTGGAGACCTTCAGCCTTATAAAACACGCTGTCACATTGTAGACATTCATATTTCCTCTCTTTTGTGTGAATATTTCTGTGCTTGGCTAAAGTGCATTTGTTGTGAAATATTTTAGGGCAAAATTCACACATTTGATTAGGCTCGCAGTGGCCAATGTGGTTCATATAAGATTTGTATGTGGTCATCTTTTTGTCACATTTCATGCAGACAAAGGTTCCTTCGGAATTAATCTTATTCATGTGTTTGATGGCTTGCTTTGAATTCGGGTAATGTGTGAGATTTATATGTCTATTAAATTGATTCTTTTCTAAGAAAGTTTTATTACATCCTTCTTCGGTGCATTTGAAGGGCCTTTCCCGATCCTTGAGAGAAATGGAATGATTCTTTTCGTGAACCTTAAAGTGGTAGAGATATTTTATGGTCTTGTTGCAAATCCTGCAAGTATAATTCAAGGGTTTATCCGTAGCTGAATCCTTTTCCTTTTGTCCCCTCACCTTTCCAACCTAAAATTTTTCAATGCGATTTAATAATATTGTTTAAATATATTTGTAAATACTCCTATTCACAAAATTCTAAATAAATAATTTAACAAATCGATAAATTCCAAGCTATCTTTTACCTTAACTCTCTTTTTGACGTTGACTTTTCTATTTAAAGGAATTCAATTATAATTAATCAATGAAATCTTTCAAAAATAATATGTTTATTTTCAGATTCATTACTTGGAAGTGGCTGTGCCCTTTGACCTGCCTCGCTCTTGTTTAATTGCATCAATTGTTGCATCTTTCGTACATCTACAGATAGTTAATAGGTAATGCATTATGGTAATGGTAATGCATTAATGATCAAGAACCTGCACGTAAGTAATTGTAAACAAAATCAGATTGAATGTAAACTTACCCAAGCTTTTCGAAACTAGAATTATTTAGATCAAAATCCTCCAATTTAACTTTGACATCTTCCACATTGTCAGATATTTGTATTTCCCCCAAATGAATGTAATTGTCCTGGGTGTCACTGTCCAGGATCTTTGAATCTTCCAGTTCAACTTTGATGGGTCTGTCGAGTAGGGATTCTGGCTGCTTTACTGGGTATTTACCGAGGGTAAAGTTTACCCTCGTTAATTGCACAATAGGATCTGTTAAAATAAATTATTGAAAAGTTAATTAATATTTTATAAATCTCTTGAATATTTGCACCTCAAGATTAATCAAGAATCAAGATCAATCATTTTAAAATGCAATTCATGAATTAATAGATAGATATATGAATTTACCATTTCTAAATAGGAATTTGAATAGATCCGAATGGATTCCAGGAAATGAGTTGGAGAGGATTTTAAGGGGAATTCCAGATATCGCGTCTTCCATGATATTATCAACTAATTATAAATTAATTAAAAGTATTAATTAATTAATTAATAAAAACAAACAAAAAATGCAGCTTTCTCTCTTCAGTGAAGACTTCACTTGATATTATAGCTCGGAATCAGTTTTCAAACGCATTTCCCCACCCTTATCGCAATCTTTATTCAATTAAATCGCAATTCACAGCAATTCAGCTGATTCCTCCAAAAAAAAGCCCAATTAATATTATTGAATTAAATCGGATTGTCTACCTTTATTAAACACTTGACATCGTCATAAGGTGGTCATTGACATCAGGAACAGGTGATTTTCATCCATACCCTCACCATCTTCAGGTAAATGCCAAACAATTTTAATTGCATTGTTTCAACAATGTAGCAGTAGATTTCATTTTGAAATTGATTTTTATTACACGTCAAATAATTAATCACTATCAGATTAATCATGTTTTTGGATTCAAATTTCAAAATACTAATTTTATTTGTTCTTTTTGAATAGATTTCATCGAAATGGCCGGCCCAAGCACTAGCACAGGCGTTCCCTGGTCATTTGAGCCTTTAAGACCATTGGATGACTTCCTCCTGGAATCTGCCCGATTTCAAACACCTAATATTAAGGAATTAGAGCGATGGGGGAAGCGTGTCAAAGAGAACCTCGTCTACTATCAAAGCAATTACTTTCTTCTTGCAATTGTAGTATTTCTCGTTCTTGGGTGAGTATGGCCGTTATTTGTCAATTGTTTTTAATTGGATCTATTTGGATAATTTCAGGATTATGCGACCTGCACCCATGCTACTTGGAGCTCTTACAACTATCCTTATGATCCTAGTTTATCATTACATCACGGAGAATCAAAGATCCGCAATGTTATTCAAGCGAGATCATCCATTGGCTTGCGTTCTTCTCTTTATTGCTGCTGGATATGCAACTTTTGCACTCATTGGGAGCGTACTCGTGTTTATGTTTGGGATTTGCCTTCCCCTTTCACGTAAAAACAAGATATTTCAATAATCCTAATGCATTTTAAGAAGATTTCTATATTCCTGTACAGTCATCTTACTCCATGCTTCATTCAGACTCAGAAATTTGAAGAATAAGCTTGCAAATTACAGTGACAAGTTTGGTATGTATCATACGATATTTAAAAACATTAAAATTCAAATTTTAATGCATTTAAGTATGTATTTTATCTTGGTATATAATAGTACATCTTATCACAGGCGTTAAATCAACTCCAATGGGGATGATATTGTCAGAATTTGGTATGGCCTTTGAGGGGTTTAAGGATTGACTTCCTGCTGAGCTCCAACAACGAAAACGAATCTCAAAATCTGCAGTAATTCTACACAAACTCTTTCTTTTAAAATTAAAATTCTACCACCTAGTTCGAACAATAATCCGGCGATATTTCTAATCTGTAGAACTTAGAAATATTATGTACTATTGTAGAATTAGATATGTCCAGGTTAACCAATTAATTACCTGTATGAAGCAACTAATATTAGGTAGGCTATATTACCTAATTTAAATAGTATTGAAACTTGCATGTCACATTTACTAGGAATTCTTATAACACTTTGATTTAAAAAGTTTCAAAAGGATCTAGTCATTTTTTACATTCCTTTTTTGGAATCTTTAAATTGCCAATTCAAATGTCTGATAAATTGATTTTTTTTTTGTATTAACATTTTTCGCTTGGATGTTTTTAACTATTTTGTATTTTAAATTCGAATTAATTATAAGTATCGTATTAAATTACTTGTCCGACTATAAATAAACCTCACTG
>JAAZTK010000361.1:0-22270 GCA_036507255.1 Megalothorax incertus
ACGCAACCGTCAGAGAGAAGCTTGGCTTCCCCTCCCTATCGATCTGATCAGATGTGTTTGGTGTTTACAATACTCCCTCTCAAACTGAAACCCTAAGACAGTACAAAACTCGTTCAAATTTTAAAGTACAAAATAATTCATAAGTTAATATAAAGATACCAATTTAAGTCTTCAAAGTGGATATTTTAGGGGACACGATTTGGGGCTTATTTTACAACCAAGGGTGAGAAATTTGAGACATTTATTTACGAGTAATTGCACTTTGAATATGCATTGTTTACATATTCTAAACCTAAGATCTCATATCTTTAGTTAGAACTTATCCTCATGCATATTAATTATAATATCTGATTAATCCCATGTAATATCCATATTCAGAGGTATGTTATAAGGATAGTATCATATTTCAAGCAAGTATATTCTAGAAGCCCCATTAATTTATCGAACTCGAGTTAAGCCTCTTATTTGGGTTCAGATTAGGTATGATGTTTGATTGATATTTGTAGTATGTACTGATATTTCAAAATGCATTTCTAGCTACTACAGATATTACATTGCATAGGACATAATATTGATATGTATATTGGCTGCCTTATTGAAACAGTCCAATTTGATAATGAAACAATACAATCAGATATAAATATAATTGAATAATTTCCCATTTAATTAAGATACCAATACTATTGTACTAGCCCTAGGTATAGAAATATTCAAGGACATAAATGTCCAACGCGTAAAGTCCAAGGTTGTATCCAATTGCCCTAATCTCAAATAGTAGTAGTAGTAGTACTCTCCTTCTGGCTCCAGAACTGCAGTATCAGGTTATTTAACTAGCATTTACTTTCACAGGATAGGAATATTTAGTGAGTTTTTTCCTGAAGGATTAAATTATTATACAATATCAGTAATTCCGCTCCAGGCACAACTTGAAAGTACATTCTAGATTTTTAAGATTATTAGCCGGAATCTCCATTTTTACTCAAACTAACACTTTTAATTTCCTTACAGATCAGCCATGGACGTCAATTCGGGGACATTCAAGTCGTATGCGTTCTTCGCGGTATGCTTAATTAAATTTCAATATATAATTTGCATCTAATCCTTTTTTTCAATTTAGAGCATCCTCCTCTTCAAACTGTTTTTCATGAGCCTTTATACGGCATATTATCGAATCACCAGGAAGATATTTTTAAACCCAGAGGATGCGGCTACAGATCGCCAGGCTAAGGTACTTGACTTCCGGTTTCGGAAATATTTTTTGGAAGGGCATAATTTTTAAGTGGATGGTCAGCGACAAAACTTCATCTAATATGCTTTATTTTATGCTATATTCCAGGTTGGCACGGACCCGGATATCGACCGAATAAAGCGAGGTCACGCGAATGACCTCGAAAATATCGTCCCATTCCTTGTTCTTGGGTTACTCTATTGCACGACGTCTCCTGACCAGTGGACAGCTAATTTCCTCTTTAAGGTAATTTAAATTAATCCTCCTTTATCTATTCAATCTAAATTTGTTACACATTTAGCTCTTCACTGTTGCTCGAGTGGCACACACTTTGGTGTATACGGTCTTTGTAGTCCGACAACCGGCTCGAGGTATGTATTAATATAATCTTTATATTAGTAAAGATAGTTAATATCTTAACTATTAGTAAAATGAAGGTTCCAAATATAATTTCGCATGTAATCTTTTAGTCTTGGCGTGGGCTGTTGGCTTTGGCATTCAGGTCTACATGACTTGGAAGGTAATTTTGATTATTTTCAGAATTTATCGGCTATAAGATTGTAAATTCTATTTATTTTTCTTTCCAAAGGTGTTCATCCACTACATGTAATGAGGAAAGCATTTTTTCAACCAAAATTTCGTCACAATTTCACACAGAATTCTTATCTACATTAAACATATATTTTATCAATATTTTGTCAAATATAATTGTATATCAAAAGCCAAATACTTATTCTATTTAATTTTTAAGATTTATTTGGGATTATAAATACAATTATACAATACTTGCTAGGTATGCAATAGCTTTAAGTTTTTCTTTAAAAAACCGTTCATTTTAAAGTTTGTTTGATTATTAAAACTTACTTTGTAATGTATACTCTCAAATCTTGTATTCACTTTTTCTTATATACAAAGCATTTCTCATATTTACTCTTTGTATATACACAAATTCGTGTTGACTGTATTTACTCATGGGATTTAATAATTACGGCCGTTACAATTAAGAATAATGTCATTGTAAAGCAATAATCATACGATATGAACTTTTCAAACACAACCTAGTGCAATAGAGAGTGAGTAGGTACAGATATTCGTAAATTAAATAAGTTGTAATGAATGGAAATTGTGAAATTGTACTTGTGAGATTAACCTTGTAACGATTGATTGTTGTTAAAATTGGATTTAAGATTAGGAGAAATTATCTAACTTAAGCACACTAACAAAAGCAAATGTCATTCATACACACATATAAAAATGTCTTTCCAAAAGCTTTTGTACGTAACAAGTATACTTGAAGGATTTAATAAAAATTTGTGAAGTTTTTGAACCCAATTGATTTTATACTTTTAATCACAGTCATTTTATTAAGAGAACTTGGTGCAAACTATCGTTATATTACAACAAAAATTAGGCGTAATTTTTTTTGCTATTTTACATTTCGTTTTAAAGTTTGCAGAAATCAGAGTCTATTTGAATTTACAGATTAATTAATTTATACATAGCCAATTAACTTAAAATCTATCAATCTATGATAGCACTTTTCCAGAAATTTGACAATATATCAATATTTTATCTAGAGTTAATTGGTAGATATATGGTTATATTCCCAATCCATACTTATATCAGTAGTAGGTAACAAAAATTATGTAGAGTTTACTAAAAAACAATAAATTATTAACTAAAATACTATTACAATTATTAGACTTTTTGTTCTTTTTTTTGTCTTTTATGCCTACATATCTAACCTGAGATATATTACATAAGTACTCTTATTAATCCGTCTATTCCAAGACATATATGCAAATTAAATTACAAACACCCATTTTAAAAGTACCTTAGAATATTGCTACCAATTTAATACGATCAAATACAATAGCATAAGATATTTACACTAATTTTTTCCTCACAAAAAGTTAGAATTTTAGACTATTATATTAAACAATTGGTACCTACAGATAATATTATTTGCAAACGCCAAAAAATCAAGATCTTTTGAACTTATTGTCAATTAATTTTAAATACCTACACAAATGAATCCAAATTCCGAATATATCGAACATTAAAATTCATATTAACTTATTAAGTAAATCATATTTTTGGGAAATTGCATTTAAAAATAAAGCTAAGACGCCAAAAACGCGACGTCGTACGATCGTTTGGAATTTGGAATCTACAGATATAATATCAATATCTTAATGTGTTATACGAGTAAATATAAAAATTCGTAATTATAAAATTGTATACCTACTTAACTTTTACGAGATTAAAGAGTTAATACTTATCACATACTAATATTTGGATATTCCGCAATTCTTTTCAGTATAAAAAATTATTTACAATTTACCTATCTAAATTAGTCTTGAATAAAGAAAGAGTTTAGTAGTATCCTACCTACCTATCTTTATTTGTATTGATCAATTATTTAAAGATCTATAATTAATAGTACACTTGCATTTCACTGTATTTACTTTTAACAGTACCTCACAATTGATTCCATCATTTTAACTTGCACAAATTATTTTTTAACGTACCCTTACTTGCCTAAGGTCACCTAAAGAATCTACTTATCAGATTGCATTACATGGTCATATCTCACTTTTTCTTTATCAGAATTTTAATAATATTTTTTGGCATTTTTTTATCAACAAAATTACCTATATAATATGATCCTCTAGAATTGATTATGCCTATAACAAAATTGCAAAAATTGCACATTTTTGTAGAAAAATCTCACCGTTCACATCCCCCATCCCCTCAATTAAGGTATAATATACATGTGTATGCGCCAGTTTAAATTAAAATAATAAATAATTAATTAATTCACTAACAATTTTTAAAAAAAATGTAAATCAGATTGGGAAAGACAATTAGAACCGAGTCTGCATTGATTCTTGTGAGAGTTCCATCAATTAATATCTTTGAGAATGTTTTTCTGTTTGATTTGGTAGAGGAACTCGGTTGCACAGAGACTGATTGCACTGGACAAATCTTCAGCATTATATGGCTAAATTCATCATATTAATTAGATCAATATCAGTAGTAATTGAGCATATATTAGTACTTACCTTCCCCAGAGGAGGAACATGGATGAAAGCAGTTTTCTCTCGGCAAACGGTTAAGCTGTTATAGTAAGTAAAATCACAGAGATACCTTCCTGGGTCATATGAGACTTCAGCACTATATGATAAAGTTGTTAAATTAGCGTTTGATCATATATAAATATAAGTATTAATATATTTAGCATACCTGATCCGAGATCGAGATTTGTACGAGTTGATCTTCTCGACCACCTTCAACATATCAATTGAACTCTCCAGAATTTCGCATCCATCTCCAATGCAAAGATTCCCCGAAGGAATAGAATCTGCAATTAAGAGAATTTTGCATAAACTCCTCGTTAATTTATTTTCAAAATAAACTTCTGGAAGCTCTAATTATTCATACCTTTGATATCAGGAGAACAGTACCCGAAATTGTGGGCGAATTGCTCAAGTGTGATCGCTCTCGCTATCCCAGATACTCCAACGTGTATGACCTAAGAATTCAATCAAGAATTGATCTAAAATTCGGACCTCAGATTGTAAAAAATATACTAACCAAATCAGGATTATGTTCCTCCCAAATCCTCGGTATAATATCACTAACCACCTTGTATATGACGGGTATCTCATATACGGAAATGTTCACCGGAGTATTCGGATTGATATTTGGGGGAAGCGAGATTCCAATTTTGGGGATTCCCTAAAATTATTCAAAATTATTCAATTAATCTAACTAACCACTTTGTATATGACGGGTATCTCATATACGGAAATGTTCACCGGAGTATTCGGATTGATATTTGGGGGAAGCGAGATTCCAATTTTGGGGATTCCCTAAAATTATTCAAAATTGCAATTAATCTCTGAATTTTTAATATTATTCAATCAGTCTAACATGCAAATATTACTTACTTTGACTGCTTCCCAACTGGCATTAACCTGAAATGATATCAAAATTAAATCCCATTTTGAAATTTAATTAAAAAGTAATTATTTAAAGTATTTACCAAGTGATCCCGAAACGGTCCAAAGCCCGTAATAACAATATTGATTCCTTCCGGTTCATTCTTGGATCCATTTGTACTCCGGAAGTTGATGTATCTTATTTCTGCAATATCCAATATTTATTTTAAAGTTAATAGGCACATCCTAAAAGACTTTAATAGTTTTAAATTCTCACCTTCGTTGCTCTCCACCCGCATCTTTTCTACAATTTAGTTCCTGGATCGTAATAGTTTTGGTATCGGAAGAAGATATGATGGAACGGCAATTTAAACTTTAGCATTCAATCCAAAAAAGAATTTAAAATGCTTTTCGAAGAATATAATTTCCTCAAAGGGGTAGGATGCTGCAAATAAAATAGGTATGAATATTACGCGTTAAAATTATATAACTCGTTCTACAATGTACATTAAATCCTAAGCTAAATCTAAACAAACTAATCCTATGTTATGTTTCACCCATTAATATCTTTAATATTGAGCCTTGAGGTCAAGTTCTCAATATAAGAAGTATTGAAAAGATAAGCGAATGATATAGTCCATTAGGTAGTACCTAGCTCTGGGTACTCCCTACTACGCGATACGGGTATATCGAATCATTGACCCCAGCTGAGAGTTGTTTTTGTGAATATATGCTTTTAACGCAAGATTCTGAATCAAAAGTATTAAATTATCTCGCAAAATCCAGTCAAAATGAATACATTTGGATCTGCAGACATAATATGTTACATAAATAGATTTAAGTTCTAATTGCGTTTAATCTTGAGCTCAATTCTCTTTTGTGAAGGGGGTTATATGGGCTTATGCTAATTGAGGGATTGTATCACCTGATGAAGAATGAAGAGATAAACCTTGATTTCTCCAAGTTCTCCGTTGTTTGTTGCACACTTGATCCAAGTAACTTTATTCCAGAATGACTTCCCCTGTTCGTTGACCCAGCTGATGAGGAGGAGAGAGAACCAGGAGAAAGAGTGTAAAGGGCTCGATGATGGGAGAGGAATCAATGACCAGGGTTTGTGTTGTTCTCTTGGGCTCTGCCTGCTGATGAAGGAGAAGGACGGTCGATGCTCTTCTTACAAACGGAGCTCTCCACCCTATCTAGCAGAAGGTTTGAGTAAGGTGGAGTATTTCTCTCACTCTCGGCTCTCTCGGCTAGAGTGCTTTGTGAGCTCCTCAGAGCAGAGCAGAGTAGAGCAGTGAAGGAGAGATTTATTAAAGCTACGAGGGGAATCTGACAAAAAGAGAGAAACGGTGCATCCAAATGTAATTTTATACCTATTGATGCGAGGGAATCAGAGATTTTGAAGAATTCTTTGTACAAAATACTCCAATTCAAATTAAAGATTCGGGAGGTTTATAATTTGAATTAATCTTGTTTTGGTTCCTACTCCGAGTCCGAATCGGAGTCTCCGATTGGATTTTAATTCCACAAGGGGCCCAGGGGCGATGCGAATCCCCCGGAAAAAATGTGAGATCCGGACTAAAAAAACCTCGGATTCAATTAGTGTTGTTTTGAATGCGGGTGCACCGAAGGGGAACCCCTTGTTTAATTCAAATCTCTGACAATTCAATCCGGGTGTAGCCAATTAAACCAAGTGTCACTTTTGGGCCCAGAGGAGAGAAGTTAAATTTGGAGGCAACCTGAAACACTTTTCTACTAGATATATAATTAAAGGAGTGAATTTCCAAGTTGGATTAGCATAAAGGGTAGGTTTATTTACCCCGGGTGCTCAAAGTTCCAATCAAGCCGGTTTCGCTCATTTATTTTTATGTCTTTTCCTCCTCTGACCATTCCCCCTCCAGATGACCCTTATCTCTTTAGAGTTTAGACCCCATTTCCGGTTCAAATCAATGCATATTCGATGAAGGTCAATTAATCCGAGCTAATGCCGTAGTGTCTGCCAGCCCCTCGTGTCAATAAACAAAGTCCGGTCATTAGAGTTCCCCCTTTTTGGATTTACCAAACAGGTAATCTGTCTAATGAGGGTCGATCGGCACGTGTCCTGCGGCCTTCCCACAGACAATGGGCAATTTATATTTGAATTTAGGTTTTGGAAAACTAAAAATGAATTTTAATCATTCTGGGGTGAAATTGTATTGCGACATTACATAGAAAAGGGATTCTCAAGTGCTTACTACTAGTTAAAATTCACTATCTCATTGTGTAATTATAGGACAAACTTCATTATGTTTCAGATATTAAATTAGCGAGTGTAAACAAGGCACGCCAATGACAAATCCTCCCGAATCAATCCATCATTCTGTTCATATTCAGTCTTAAATTGAATTGTGGGCTGCAGACTCATAAATAATTTGATGGGGAAATATTTGGGAAATTGGCGGTGGCACTCATGGCTGCCGGCATCGGTTCGGAACAATGGTAGATGTTGAAATAATTTTGCCAATCAAATTTCCATAATAATGGGCTGGTTTTTGGTAGAGAGTACTCACACCTCAGTGAACCCCAGAGCCGGGGGAAATTCCTCTGGGAGCCAATCAACACATTACGATCCGGGGCCCTTCCGCCTTCCTTAAAATAAAACTCACAAGTCTAATCAAACCAAATGTACTACCCCGAAAAATAAAGAGACGCTCATCGGCACAGCGGAGGAGATAATAATGTTTGGTTGGTTTTTATCGGAGATTTCGTGGTCGAATGGAGGATTCTGAGCACTTTTTTATTCAACTCCTATATATCTTCCCCTTCTAACTACCTCAATTTCTATACTAATTTAATCCCAAAGGGGCCCTTTGTAAAAGTCCGAATAATCGGGTGCATCTCTCAAATGATTGGGTAAATCCGGGAGAAAAAATAATGGCCTTTCGGTCCTTTAGTTTTTTTTAGTTTTTTTGAGCATAGTATAAAGTTTAATTGAAAGAACTACGAGAGTATTGCATGGGACACTTAAGTACAATTTCAATTCGCTTCATTGTATTTGGAACTCGAGTTAGTTTACAAAGTTTTAGCAAATAAAAACTACTCGGGGTTCGAGACTCTTGTTCCAAAAGGGCAAATCGACGGAACGAGAAGGTGATTGCCCATTCCTCTCAGAGTGGCACCCTCGGGGATCAAGCCATATGTGAGGGTAGAAATCGGATATGTCACGGACTCGTTTCGAGTTAAAACTGTCTGTAATTCTGTTGAAGATATGGGCGGAATTTCCCCGTCTGACAATGATCATTTGTACGAATAAAATGATATTAGAATCAGATCACGGCGGCCCAATCTCCTTTAGCTGAGGAGTTATCTCTGTATATGCCGTACACGTCTTGACAACTTCATTATTTCACATTTTAAAGCACCCCAAAAACAATTCTATTTAAATTCGAATACTCCTAAGTCCTACGCGGTAGATTCCATCCTAAACTCCCGGAGGTTCCATCCCCCTCCCCCTCTTGCTCTCAAGATGTCGGGCAGTTTTTCAAGTACTTCAAACATCAGTACGGTCAATAGAGATCCTGAGCATATAAAAAAGATTGAACGTCAATATCTTGGTATATAAATTCTTTCCCATAATTTAAACGAGTTTTGAACTTTTGATTGAATACCTCAAGTTCTCATTGAAAACTTCCGATCGGCCAATGAGACCCTGATTAAAAATGCCGCATCTCACTTCAATGAGCTCGTCACCTCCACCCAGGCTGATTTCCGGCATATGAATGAGTTATACGCTCGAGGTAATCGCTTGCTCCTAGTGAGAGTATGTGAGAGCTTTTATCATCTTTTGTGAAGGTAATCGCTCGCTCCTAGACAAAGCAATCAGGGCCAATAAGGAGCTGATTGAAGTGGCTCAGCAAAACACTTCCCACCTCAGGGAGAATGTCCAAAAGAATTATAAGAGGTTTAGGGATGTGTCCTCTGGAAATTACGAGAAGCGGTTAACGAGCTACATGGATTCGATGAGAGCAATGATTCGGAGACATCCAGAACTTCCAGTGAGCCATTTTGAAGACATGATGAGCGAGCTCTCCTCCCGCTACGACCTCGCATTTGTCGAATTTAACCTGAAACATGCCGAGCAACTTGATGAGCTGGATCGAGTTATGAGAGAAATGATTGAAGGGCTTCCTCTGAGAGTCGGACATCTCTTTCCAAAGCCAAAGTACTGACTTAAATTACTACAACCTAATTAAAAACATTTGTGTACCGTTACGAGAGAATAAGTCATGTCCTGGTAAACCTCGTCTTGAAAGTACATTAGCTAAATTATCTTCCACTAAAGTTTCGAAGAAAAAAAATCGGTTAAAGTATTTTAAATTGAAATTCCTATCTTAATACATTAGTGCGCAGTACTTCCGCTCCTTTTATCTTGAATTTGTAAGAACAGGGACATGACTTAATCTTTTGTAAACGTACACATTTTATAATTTAATAATTTAATAAAATCCAGGACTGAGCTAAAGATAACGGAGGAACACCCAGTCTCAGCATCCCCCTCGACAAACGTGCCGCCTACTCCCGAGAGGGTCAAGAGTGGATCGGTTGAGAAAAAGGGCAAGAAAAATTCTAAATAAATTCAAAAGTATCAGATCAATCAATTACATACAAATTTTTCCGAATAAAAATTATGCAAGTATTTTAGTATTTCAAGTAATTTCTTTATTTTGATTCGTATGCTAATTTACAACCATTTGATTCATCATCAGTGCTAACTACTACTCTATACAAAATGTGATTAATACCTAATCTATCCTAATACAATTATAATGACTGTGTTTTCTGCTATCTAGAATTATATTATCGTTAAATTACACTAGCGTAGATACAGATTACAGAGCACATCTTGACTAGAGAATAAGTTAGCGTATTTTATTCTTACTGGGTAGCCCTTATCATACTATTGATAAACACAAGTCGCAAGACAGTTTTAAATAACTCCAGAGTATCAGGGTTAAACGGTGCAATACTATCGTAGGGGGTTTGGAGATTTACTTACTGGGAAATTCAATCAGGAGAATCCAATTTCTCCGTAGGGGATTATACGCGGCCCGATTGTCCGGGACTTGATCAATCAATCATTACGGAGATTTACTCCAATACCAAATCCCATCATACTCGAAGGAAAATGCTTTCTCTGCTAGATTTTTAGGAGCTGGGCCCGGGTTTTGAAAATGTTTGTATTTATACGAATGAATTAAATGAGAACAACGAGTGGATAATGATTAGGGAGAGTGAACCGGAAGGGATTACTAACCGGTCTACCAGTGCTTATTGTAAGTTAACTAACCACAACCCCTTGCTATCTATCTAATACTACCCTATATATATCTTCCTTTCTTTGAAATGAAGGGATTGAAGCCAAGTTTGGAGAATTTCAGTGAAAAAAAAGTGCTTGTGCTCGTCTTTTTTAATCGAGAGTGGTTTTTTTATCCTCTCGTCAGCATTGATTTAATACTCGTCGAGTCTACGACAAATTCGGATATAATTTAAATTGCTTTTCAAGGGAAATGCCTATATATCCGTAGAGGATTCCTTAAGTTTCTAATTCTCGTGAAATCAATTTACTTAATTCTCTATCTTTCTAATTCTTTTTATTTATCTGTACGCAAACAAGACTAGTCAAAGTTAATATTCTCATTCTCAGAGTCAGATTGACGTAGGAATTACAATCTTTTCATTAACAAAGGAATTACCAAGAATCCCACCATGGTGTGGTGTTTTCACAAATTAAATATCTCTGCTCCCTCCGATCCTCCAGCCTTCAGAATCAATCTGGAAAGAAGGACAAATTAAATTATTAAATCTTTTCATGGGCTCTGGAATGGATTAATTTATTCATTAACGGGTAATACTTTGTGTAAAGCTCCCCAATTCCCCTAATTGTATCAGGCTGGTGCTTACCCGTAGGCAATATTATAGAGATTTTAAAGGCAAATATAATTTGAAATTCAAAGGCAGGGGTATTATGAAAGAATCATCGGGGATCTCGTTTAAACAACCCAAATTGGAGTACAAAAAGGCACCAAAGATTGTGATTTAATGAATTTATGAATATCAATTTATGATAGGATCTGCAAAGTATGAACAGAGTTATTCAAATGCCATTTGGATGATGAAAGTGATCGTACTACTCGAGCCTAATAGAATTGGATTATTCGGATTGAAATTCACTTTAATAATGTTTCTCCCTTTATACAAATAATCCCTACATGCCATACGAATTCCAGCAAGTCATTGGAGAGTAGAAAAGTCCGAGGGCAATTTGTCATTCATCCTGGTACATGGTAGCTTATATTAAAAACTATCCTACCTGCCCCGTGTAATATCCTAGTAGTTTAAACCATTTTTGGTCTCTAGAGTCTCCCTTTGTATCCCGTAAATCCCTTTGTGTACACACTCTATTACGAGAGTAATTCCTCTACGACTCTCCAAATCCTTAATTTTCACTAATGAATAATTACTCGGTTTTATTTGAGATTCAAGAGAAATGACAAATGATTACAAAGGGCCGTCCCTATTATACATATTAAAGCTGCTGGGCCTAAACTACTTCAAGCCGATTATACTCTCTTGGACAAAGGGCCGTAAAAGCAGAGACAACTTCAGGTAAATAAATTGGGATTTGAGCGAGTAATTAATTCCTTAACATTTGGTTGAGGGGGGCTGAAGAGAAAGATTGAATTTAAATGTTAAGTAGATTTGTTTTGAATTGTCCTGGGTTGGCTGAGGAAGTAATTCAATCTCAAAGGACAAAATTGATTCGCAACATTGGAGTTAAAACCCTCCCTTTGTCCCACTCGAGACTTTTGTTTGAGAATTCTCTTTTTAAATAGGAATCCCCGGCCCCCTTACAAATAAATGCATTCGAATTACAACGAGAGATTAATTAATCATTCTTAAATCGACCCCATTCTTCCGCTAATCCTCCAATTCCTATTTATTTGAAACTCTTTCTATTTCTCGCTACCTATTCACAACGACCTGTAATTGCTTGTTCGGGCTACGTTCCATCAGATAGAGAAAGGCAGCGGATATGCATTGGCAGCATCCCCCGAGGGACCTCAATTTGAGTACCGCCAGAGACACGGAGGAATTTTAAAAAGAAGCGAATCCCATCTCTCCGGGCCCTGAAGCTTTCCAGGGAGGGGATCAAGTTTTCTGAAGTGGTTGATGGCACATTTCTGAGCTCAAATGGCCTTTGTTTAGCATTCATTGCCTACTCCGAGGACCCACTTACTTACCTTTAATGAGGCATTCAAAAGAATTGCCAATTTTTTCCCACCCCGCTTCGGAAAGTCAAAGAAATCCTGTTTTATCCTGTTTTTACAAGGCAAATGCGGCGGCTCAAGGCTTAATCAAGTGGTTATAAAAAAGGTGCATTATGCAATAGGCAATAGAATGATCACCAGAGAAAGTATTCGAGCTCTGCATGCTCTGGTCGTCCTCTTGGGACATTTCCTTGCCCTTTAAACACCCGGCCCCGACGAAACAGATCCGGGAAACAAGAGCTAACCCCGGGATGTAGTAGTAATCATCCCTCAAATACAGAGTATAAATACGGGTTGTTATTTGCCCTGATTCGGAGCTCATAAAGTTCACCCCTTCTTCTCCCCCTCGCCTCCCTCGACCCTCCACTCGAAGGGTATAAAGAGTAGTACTGGTACAGAAAAAAGTACAAATTAAATCTATGATTATAGCATGAAAATAGGGCGATTATCTAGCCCCCGCGTAGAAGTCCCTCAGCGGAAGTGCCAACTCCAAAATGGTGTGATTAATACATTAGAGCAGTATTAATTCAGTGACGGTACGGGGCATATTGAATACATCAAATTAATAAATAGCCGTTCGACTCTCGGAGATTGACGCTTTTTACAAGATCCATTAATCCTAATCACTTCCAGGCGAGCAAGCAGGTGAAGGACCAAATTAAAATGGACATATTTAATTGAATTGAGAGTACTAGTGGACAATTGATTCAATCAAGTAATCGCTTCATCTCCTTAATCTCTGTCAACAAATTCAAAGACGGGCCAAAAATAGCTTGAGCATTGATTTACGACTATGAGCTAGTACTATCTAGGTGGGGGCAGCCAAAGTCGCTTAATCAAATGGTAGAGGAACCACGGACTCAACCTTTTAATATGATTACCTCTCAATCCCTCCATAAATACATTCAGAAGGCTAACAAGTTGAGCACAATGCACTCCTCCTCCTCCTATTTACTATGTGCTCATTATTTGGCCCGTCTAAATGTCACCAGCCCTCCAATAATTTCCGCTTATGAGCTCCCTCAATGAAGCTTCTAGACTACTCCTCCCCTAGGGAGAGATTAAGCTCATTTTTACGGCAATTTCTAGAGCAAATTCATTTACCAACCCATATGCTTGCATTAACCCTTTCAGAATGGATTTCCCGAGGATTCACTTGCCATTTGAAAGTATACATAGTCTCGGAGAGCTTAATGGGGAACCTCAGCCTTTAATCATGAATTCAGAGTCCTTTTACACCTTCACCAGTTAATTAATCTCACAAATCCGACCCGTATAATGAAAGCTTACAGTTTGCTGAGCGCCTATATCGATTGAAACCTTTAATTAATTGGATCCAACTATCCTTTAACCACATTTCCACAACCTTTTAATCCATTGAAATTGAATATACGGAGGTATATTCAATTTTTCCGTATACAGGTGCACATATCTATACATATGTATTAGTAGGTACATTTCGAGTTAAACTGTTAAGTAAAGGCAATATTTGCACTCGGGTCCGAGCCATATTTAAAAAACCTTTTTCAAAATTAATTTTTACTCTTTGCTCACAACTCACAAGTGTCCTGGCCCTTGTAAAGAATTAATTTAACTAAAAGGCGTTTGTTGACAGTGCCAAGTGAAGCGAGTCAGGTTTGACTAACGCTCCGACATGGCCTAATCGATCGGGTTTAGCCGTAATAATAATTATTTTTTACGGAACACATTTTATTATTTACTAGAACTAATAACTCCTCACCTTTCATGCATGAGTCTTCCAATTTGTGGTGATGGAAGCGCCCATCAAATCCAGGTCCATCCCAAATCCTCGAGCGTTTCTTCCTACCCCCAGAGGAAAGTAGGGTCATCTTTTTTGGAGGGTCATCTTCCTCCTCCTCTGAATAGCACCCTCGAATAGCTCCTCCGCTCTCTGCAAGCCTCCAAATTGCAGAGGATATCTCTTGCCTTCTCGACATTGAAGCCTCATCTCCATCCTCCAGCTCTGTAGATTCAACATCTACAGGCTCTTCATCCCCTTCCTTCTTACTCGACTCACCCTCAAACTCATCTTCGCTTTCACTCGAGTGTTTCCCCCGCTTTCTCTCCCAGTGTTCTCTCTCGACACCTTCTTTTCTTGTGATTTCTCCAGGAAAAAAGTGTCCTCCAGTGCTAAGATCCTCAGGAAGTGAACTGGTAGGGTGTGGACTCTCAAGCCAATTAAGAAAAGTTTGCCGAGGGGGTGGGATGGGTTTAAAAGCGGAAGTTTTAAAGGAGGGTGCCTCTGGAGGAGTGATTGGGCTGATGTGAGTTCCTTCCAAAAGCTGTTTGCAAGTCGGGCCAAAGGGATGAGAGAGTGGGAAGAGGGATCTCCAAGGGATGGGCATTGAGAGAGCGGGGTGAAATGAACCAGGAAAAGTTGGGAATGAGTTTTGCTTCGGGTTCCCCGAAATCCCAAGGATTCCAAATGCTTTGTGGCGGATAGGAAGGGGTAGACTGGGGCGAAATGAAAGGGGGACCGCTTCCTGGAAGTAAAGGATTCCCTGGGCCGGGTTGCGGGAGTGGGGATCTGACTTTATTTCTCTGAGTCGGGGATTCAGAATAATTGTTGTGGGCATTCCCCTTTCTGGAGCTATTCTTTCTCGGCCCTGGGCCCGAGTTCTGGCCCTGCTGAGAGTGTGTATTTTTTGTTGAATAGCTCTGATCCGGCTGATGTCCCGAGGAGGATGGGGATTGACCCGAATGATTGACCGAGAGGAGTCTCTTACGGGTCCCGCCATTGAACATTGCTTCAAAAGAGCATACAAATTGATTTTTAAGATTTTATCGTTTTAAATAACTTTACCTTTGACATCCTCCCAGGCAAATGTAACCTGTCGACCGGTCATGACGTGAGAAGATGAGAGAGGATATCTTTTAGACTCATCAGTAGAGGAGAGACTACTTACAATCATCTGGTGGATCACCGCAGAGACGGAGATGCCTTCGCCAAGAGTTGAAATTTGCCGCATCCGGTTGAATATACCTCGAATCTATAAAATGTTTCAGATCATTTAGTCTTAAAATATATCCTTATATTGCACGATCATACCTGGTAGCCTGTGCGAATGAAAGATGAATTTATTAGGAGAGAAAAAGAGCTGACAAAATTGACAGCGGATGCACTTGGCTCGGGAAAGAGTTGTAGCGGGCTGGAACAAAGGCTCCTCGACATCCCCACGCACATTCATGATACACTTCAAAAGCAAAATTCTCCGGAAGCTGGAAAATCATTATATTATAACCTAATTTGAGATTTGTTTTGTTCAAATTGGCGAGGCGGACCTGAGGAGGTGCATGATCACCCAGAAATGATTGACAAAGACGCTCAGCTTCCCTCCGTGTAATCATTCCACATCTTCGTGAAGTTACCGGCATTGCACCCGCTCTCCTGAGGATTTCCAGTTGCACAGGGGTACCTTTGAGCCGAGAGTTGGAATTAGACTTTTATTGCAATTTAAACGACTTACATTGTATACAGGTGATTCCGAGAGCAACCCTTCTATTGTGAATCTCGTCTGTAAAATGTAATTTAATAGAATGGATGACAGATTTACCCGAATATAAGGTGGAATAAAATCATACTGTAAGAGAACTCTTTAAGAAGAGTTGAAGAGATCTGAGCTAGACAGAGGCGCTCTTTGTTGTCCATTACAAGGGAGACGATGGGGACACCAAATAACATGACGGTCCCGACCTGCGAAGGATCCTACTTAAGTGCCTTTTCCTCTGAATCTTTTATATTGTATAATTCTTACCTGGTTTTGTTTCCCATTTTGCACTAGGGATTTTGCACTTCCCCTTCTTCCAGATGAGGTTGACGAGGGTGTGGAAGCGCGACCCTGGCTCACTTCAGGCTCAGAAGAGCTTACACTTGTCATTTGGGTCAATTCGAGAATATCGCACATTGTTTTTTTACATTTAAGAAATGCACTCGACTCTAATTAATTCAGATCCCGTTCAATATGCCCCGAAAACACTTTTAGCCCATTTTGATTAACAGGATATTGTTTGAATTTATAAGGTTCGTAATGCGTTAATTAATGCAAATGTACAGCACTCGGATAGATGCAAAGATATCTAAAAGAAAAAGTATGAGTCTCCAGGCTCAGCTATCTTTTACTTTGTTCCTGCTCCTCTTCCGGAACCAAAAGTGACCAAGACCAAGAGATTACCATCTCTTTTAATGTTTTTACAGAGAACAAGACCCCGGACACCAGGACTTTAACTAACAGGGCTCACAAAGCCCGGGTTTTCGAGAGTTTTTCAGTGGGGTGGGTGGTACTCAATTCAGGCAACTCCTCTCCCGCTTCCCCCTCCACCACTCTCCTCTCGGATCCCGGATTCAGATCCAACCCTCCTGCGTGCTCATCCAAACTCTCCCTGTAAATAAAACTAGCAGCATAAATTCAATTGTACAGCCCTACAATGTCTCTAAAGCTCGAGTAGGAAAATTCTAATTATTTTTCGGAAGAGAAATTGCCTTGCTTGCCCAAACGTATCCAGCGTACAGTAAATAATAATAAATTCAAGGAGGACGCTTCCACAACTCTATTGACACATTAATCAAGCCAACGCCCTACAAAATTAATGCTCATTTAATACGGGTATACTACGGGTATTTTATATTTAACCGTGCATATTTAAATAAAAAAATAAATGTACTTGATAGTTCAAGAATTCTTTGTAATCCTTTATTCTTAAAAATGCTGTCAAAGTACAGATTTCAAATGTGTAATTTTGCCTAGATAAACTATTTCATTTACGGTAAAATATTTCTAGACAGTTTACGTACTATTACTCCAATAAATTACATTAATATAATATAGTTTAGAATTTAAATTAATTTAGATTTTGTACAAAAGAATGCAAATCTTTGGAATTCCCAATTTCACATATCAAAACCAATTATACAAATTACAATTTAATTTAATCTTCCTACAATATATATCGTATTTAAAAGGATGGGTTTGTTGTTGCAGTATAAAATATTGTAATACTTTTTCTTAAAATATAACAAGAATATTGCATAGGTAATATAATTACGAGTAGTATAGTAGTATGTATCGCATCAAATCAGAAATATCTAAATAAGATGCAGTGAGATTAAAAGTTAATTAAATCTAGATTAATTTACTCAACTTTCTTATTTAGGAATTACTTCGCTAATGTATTCTATTGGTAAGCCTATGCAAAATTAAGAAATATAAAATATCTACAATTATTACATCTAATATAATTAAATTACCTATTTAAAAAAACAACTCCTCAAAAGGTCTGTTTTACAATATCTTGTATATCTCACTTTATCGTATGTGTAATTCACCTAGCCCTATGCTTAAAATCCTAACGCATTTATTTATATTTGATTCATCCTGAGAAATCCCCAATTAATAAGTGTATCTGGTGGAGTAATACCTAGTAATTAGAGCATATCTAATTTAATTAATATACAAAATTCCTACCTACCTATAATATATGAATATTATAAGCATAATATGAGATGAAGAATATATTGCTTTGTCAAATTTACAAATATTTGTGTGTTCTTATTGATTTATATCCTTTGCTAATTAATTAAATTGCAAATTGCTATAAATTACATAATATAAATTAAATAATATATTAACAGAAACAAACACCTAGAGTACATAGCATATCATAAATTAAATTACATATTTAACCAATTCATGATAAATTCATAAAATTAATAGGGATTGAAAGACTGGACCATTCCCTGACTTTTTTTACGCCAAATTAACATGTAAAAAAGTCAAATCATTCGGAAATATCTTTGAATTTTTAAAAATAATGACAGTTTTTACAATTCTATTAAAAATTAAATCCTAATCATCCAAAATTACTACGTCTTCCAGTTTTGAGGCATATTACGCGAGTTTGGAATCATATCCAGAAGATATTGGCGTTGAAGTTGCTGAAGATCCGAAGCTTGCCTTTGTAGCTCTGCGAGGGATGAAGGTGTCACAGGTTTACCTCCAGCAGCTTGAGCCATTGCCAATTCTACAAAGAAATTCACATTATTTATTATAAATCCTATTCTCTAAAATAGCAATATTTACGGTATGGATAAAAGTAGAGGGGAAAATTGAAGTAAATGAGCAGGGAGCTGTTGATTCGGAGGCATTCGGAGCATCTGTTGATGAGCAGCTTGAAGAGCAGCAGCAGCTAAATTAATTTAAACAATCATTTTAAGTATTACATTCCCAATCTTTATTTTTAAAAATTTATTTATTTCATTTTACCTGCAACAGCAGAAGCATTCACATTATTGCTCGAACTCCCTCCACCCATACCAGCAAGACCCATTGCAGAAGCGAATTTTGCAGCCGCCTCAACGTCCATTTTCTGTTGTTTCGACATCTGAAATTGAGGATAAAGTTGAGACGTCAGAATCTATCGTGTATTTAAGAAAGGGAGGCAACAAATATTGATAAGTTAAATGCATTTTCCCCCTCCTATACTTTATCAGGTGGTGCAAATGATTGGAAAAATATTTGGTATGAGCAAAAAAATTAAATAAATGCGCTAATTTCAGTGCAAAATCTCGGGTATCTCTATTAAGGACTCACAAGCCTAGAATAGGACTAATTAAGAGCTAAAAGAATTTCAAGAATTCTTCTAAAAGGTCATTTTTTTTAAAATTCAAGCTTACTAAAAAGGAGTGCTTTTTCTAAAGTTTTTTTTTGTTATATCAAAAAATCTCACGTACTCCTTTGTTCGTGAGATGCTCAAAAGCATTTTCCAGCGTCTGCTGATTCTGATTATTTGATGTATTTGATTTTCTACTAGAATTAGCTCCCGAGTTGGAGGCGGAAGCTGATGAGCGGGATCGGGAATGATTCCCTTTTGAATTTGAATGAGCCCCACCACTCTGGGATAATTCTGAACCTCCGCCTCCTCCTCCTCCTCCGCCCTGACTCAGGATTTGCGATAGTGTTGAGGAAGCAGAGTTTCGGAATCTATAATTTACCTTCGATGATCCCCCTTTTGAAGATGATGACTGAGCAGCTTGTGCCTGAAGTGCGGCAGCAGCTTGAGCTTGAAGCTGGGCAGCCTGAGCGAGCTCATGTCGAAGCTGAGCTGATAGATTATGAGAATGTGAATTATCTCGTACAGCTCCCCTATGTGATCCCTCACGTTCTCGATGATGCTGCTGTTGTTGTTGCTGAAGTTGAAGCTCCCTTTGTTCCCTATGTAGCTCCCTTTGAAGTTCTCTAGCTTGCTCACGTTCCCTTTCACGGATCTCACGCTCCCTTTCCCTATGAGACTCTAGTCGCTCACGATCCCTCTCACGACCGCTGCTCCCTTCTCGAAGGTTTGGAAGGTTCATAGAGAGGCCCAGGAGTCCTGGAGGCGTTTGATTTGGTGTACGGTTTCTTCCACTTGAACTCACATGTGGAGAATGACGATCCATGCTACCCATTGAACTTGATGGAGGTGGAGGTGGCTTTGGAGAAGGTGTTGGAGAACCATTGCGACCTCCTAAACCTGCCAAACCCAAATCGGAGAGGGATCCACCGCTTGCAAGCCGAGTTTCAATCTCTTGCTCTTGTTGTATCGCCTTCACAAACGCTGTCTTGAGACGATTGGTATGCTCAGCCTTCAGTGCTTTCTTCACATTGGTGGTAATGCAAGTTTCGCATATTACTTTGCCTTTGGGAATTTCAAAAAAATATAAGAATTTATTAAATGGGATTTTTTCAAGATTTTTCTGAATTATATTTTAATTTCCAATGTAAGTGTAATGTAAGTTTCAATATTCCGACTTGTTAAATAAATTTTAATGAGCCTAAACTTGAGAAACTATTAATTTTCCACGCCTCGTCAACTCTAGTTCAAGTTTGCTGAGAACCAGCGTGAATTAGAGTTAATTAAATGTGGAATAAACAGACATGTAAATAATATCTAATTTCAATAATTTAATTCCAAGTAATGGACCCTTACCTTTAGCAGTTTTATCCCGCTTCCAAGTGCAAGAAAAGTCAGTTCCGCATTGATTACATTGGTAGGGGATGGGAGCAGTTGTGACAAGACGTGGATCCTTTGTCAAATGGTCAACGACAAACTCGAGGCCAATAAGAGCAAGGAATTCAATATTGCCAGGATTTGGAATGAAATTCATCTCAGGTGGAGGGTGCTAAATTTTAATAATAAATTAATTAAAAGAAACTAGAAAGAAATTTCTCACCTTTGGGGGTGGAATTTGGAGCAGAGTTTTCTCCAGTTGCTTCCTCAGAGCTAATTTCGCTGCAGCCTGCTTCTGAGCCGGGGTCTCATCATCAATATTTGGGACAGCCGCAAGCCGATGTCGCCTTTCAGCCTGGAAATTTAATAAAAATCAAAATATTATTAGTCATTCATTAATTTTTGATAATATGAAATAGTAAAACATGGATAAAATATAGGTAGGCTACAAATTAAGATGATTGGAAGAGTCGGACAAGAAATAATTTAGGAGAAATGCTAAATGAGTAATAAATGTAGGTACAGAAATTAAAAATAGGTACATTCAGAAATCAGAATATTTACATAAAAGGGAAAGAATTTAAAATCTAGGCTTTGGACTCTAGGTAGGAATTGACACAGGGTATTGAACCAGTTACCTCAAGCTGGGTCGAGGTCATAGGGATGCAATTAGGCGACATCCCAATACCTCCAAGGCCCATTTTCTCCAGCATACCATTGTTGGTATTTAATAGCTAATGAAATACAATTTCAAAGATAATGTTAGTTTTCATATTCCTATTTCTTAAATACAATAAAAGCGTTGAATTTTTTATAATTTCAATTTGTAAAGCATTTTTTTTAAATGGGGGGTTTTTTCTCACTTTTAGCATTTCACTCTTATTACGCTTCAAGACATAATTATGATGGGGGGAGACAAATATAAATTAATTACTTTTCAGATAAAGGGGTCTATCGATCTATTTATTATTTACTTTGTAATTGATTTAGCATTACAGAACTAGTAATTTTCTATTTATTAAAATATTGTCACATACCTCCTTATATTGAGAAACTGAATTGGAACCAGAATGCGCTTCTTTAGGTCGATCATACTTGTCCAGATGATTTGAAATACTAGGGGCTTGCATAGCACCGGGAGGATTGCTATTTGAGAATCCTCGAGATCCTACAAAAATCCAGATTTTATTAAAATTTTAAAAAATACCTCCATTTAGAAAAAAATAAAAATGAAAATTCCTACACACCTTTTAATAAAGATTGTTGAGCCAATAGTAGATTTTGATGATATGAATCCTTGTAGCCACCCCTTTGTTGTGGAGCTATTGAAATTAATTGCAAATTAAAAGACCATGCAATTGACCTTGAAAAAACTATAATTAAAAGACGTACCCATAATTAATGGAGGTGGTCCAAATCCTCCTCGTGTAGAAGGTTGCTAAAATTGAGAAAATGAAACAATTTAAATTCAATTTTACGCAAACGAAAAAATTAACCCAATTAAAAAACACCGACTTACCCCTTTTAAAAGAGAAGGTACTTTTCCCGAATTATTTTGCCCTTGTCCACCCTTGAGATGCGAGTTATTTTGATGGTGGGTCGCAGGAATTCCCCGAGAAAGAGAGCCAGAATGTGCTAGATTCATATTACCATTTCCCCCATGGGATAGCTTCGGTGAGGACCTTCCTTTTAAATTGGGTACGTTAAGAGGGTGGCCGACAAGATTGGGTAAGTTATGAAGAGATGGTTTTATATCCAATTGATTGCCCAAATTCAAAATTGAGGAA
>JAAZTK010000362.1:0-22243 GCA_036507255.1 Megalothorax incertus
AAGTAGGAGAGGGAGCGGGAATGGGCGTGGGATTTGGAGAGGGAGTGGGATTAAGAGAGAGGGGGATGACAGTGGTTGGGGTGGGATCGGAAGCGGGAGCGGGATGGAGATTGGGGATGAGGGTGGGAGTGGAAGTGGTGGTAGAAGTGGGATTGGAAGTGAGGGTGGGGGTGGGAGTGGGAGTGAGAGTGGGAAAGAAAGTGGATCGAATAAAGGAATTTAGGCTAATAAGGAAAATATCAAAAGCTATCTAAGGAGCCGAAGGCGACGCAGGTAGCTTGTAATTAAGAATTTTTATCTAATTCTAGGATAGAGATAATCATTTGATATTTGGTCATAATATAGGCAATTAACTTGCACACATACCATAATTAATTCAGCTAATTGTATCCACTCCTCTCCATATAGCAGAAGTTTGCATCTTTTTCACGGACTTTTGGGACACACCTTATATGTACGATGATGTATACAATTCATGTATCAAAATGTACTTTGTACTACTATATTTTACCTCGTAGGTACATACTTATAATCTATAGATAGCTATAGGGGTATTCCTCATATGAAATATTATATCTGTATAGTATGCCAATAAGTAAGATTATTCAAGTACAGCCGCTATCAATCATGATTATTTGAAATTATATAACATATCCTAGACTAACTACTCGAATTGTAGATTCCGTTAAATTCACTTCAATCCTAGACTCCATCAAGTACACATACAAACTTTTCAACACTTTTTAATTTAAAAATATGTCATTTTTGTCAACCCTTTTCGGAGGATCAGCTCTCGAGTTGACCTCCCAAGGAAGATGGACCATTGCTCTTCCTCCTTATTATGGCCTTGTCCTTTTAACTGCTGTCGCCACTGTGTTTATGCTATTCTACCTGGGATATCAAGTAAAAATTTCATTTTTTCAGCTCATTGAATAATTAATAATTTCTATTTAATTTTAGGTTATACAAGCTAGGCAAAAGCTCAAAGTCCCACTCCCTCAAATGTATTCTGCAACGAACGAGCTTTTCAACTGCCACCAAAGGTTTGAAGTTTATTTTAAAATTTAAATTCGAAGATTATTTTTAAAAAATATATAATTCTTCTATTTTTTAGAGGACACCAAAATGCACTTGAGACATATGCTCAAGTCCTATTTATGCTCCTCGTTGGAGGATTGGAAATGCCGATATTTGTCTCAATTGCAGGTTCTAAATTGACATTACATATTGTATTTATAATATTTTTGCTTACGGGATTTGATTTAATTAATACTATTAAATAGGATGGATTTATATAACTGGAAGACTTTCATATGCCAAGGGATATAGGACCGGAGACCCCAAAAAAAGGTTAGAAATTAGAATTTAATATTTTAATATATTTTATTTTTTACAATTAATATTACATATATTTGTTGTAATTCCCCAAAAGATTGCAAGGCTCTTATGCTGTGGTTGGTCTATTAATGATGCTCATAGCAGTTGTCAAACTAGCCCTGAAAATATTACTCTAAAATACATATCTAATTATGTATATGTCTACATAATTATTGTAAAATTTAAATGTAACACTTTCAGGAAAATATATCATTTTTGGAACATTTTGAGTCTTTGACATAAAAATATTCCATATTGGATTTAGATGGGTACTTGAAATTCATTAAAATTGTATTGTCATATATGCAAAATCAAAAAACAATCCTATATCTTTGTATATGATTATGCATTGCACAATGTATCCTACAATATTTATTATTTATCAATAATTTACAAATAAAAAATGTAGGTTAAATAATGCTGAT
Organism: Megalothorax incertus; assembly: GCA_036507255.1. Lineage (NCBI taxonomy): Eukaryota > Metazoa > Arthropoda > Collembola > Neelipleona > Neelidae > Megalothorax > Megalothorax incertus. The sequence continues at coordinate 1,803 of JAAZTK010000362.1, forward strand.
AAATTGCGATAAGATATTGAAATAAATCAGGTTTTAATTGAAAATAAATTACATAATAGAGCTAAAATACTCGTAGCTTATATACATATAAGTATACTGATAATACATACTTACCTCGTATGATTATCATTATAACATTCTATCTGTATAATATGCGAGATTCGTATATCGTATTATATCGTATCTGCCCCATAATAATTTGGATTTTGGATATTTGGATATTAATATTTGAAAGATTCATAAGGCCGACTCTGTCAATTCAAATAAGAATGACCAAGCAGAATTTGCTTCTGAAGGTCGTGTTTTTATTTGCTAATATACTCCCCTATTATTACAATATTACTCTCGCCCTATATTATTACTCTCGTATAAAGCGTATACTTAAAACTACAATATTTGTAGTAAAAACACTCGTGATATCATGAGTTGGCAAAAGATAGCTTAATCATATGGAACATTCCCGACTGAATGAGACCGGTTGCAAATATTATACAATACGGATAGTATGCACTAAAACTCGTATATATTTAAAGGAATTTATCATTATATTTTCATTCTGCAATTTCATACCGGTTTAAAATCTTACAAATTTAAATCATGGGTCTTTTTGACGGTTCAGTCCTTGATGGTGGGCCAGGATTTGTTACCCTTGCCCTGCCACCTCAATATGGCTATGTCATCCTTACGGCAGTAGCCTCAATGTTTGCGGTCACTTGGATGAGTTTCAAGGTAAGAATTTACAAAAATCTACAAACTTTTTCAAAAATTATTTTTAAATATTTAAAATTAGGTTGGTCAAGCCCGGAAAAGGTTTAAGGTAGAATATCCAACAATGTATTCGCCAACAAATGATCATTTCAATTGTTATCAAAGGTATGTTCAAAAATATATTTAAATTTCGGGAAAGATTTCCTAATTTTTTATAATTTTTTTTCAAAGAGCTCATCAAAATACATTAGAGGGTTATGGCATGTTCTTGGCCCTACTTTTTATTGGTGGTCTAGAATGGCCCATGCTAGCTACGTTCGCAGGTTAANAAAGAGCTCATCAAAATACATTAGAGGGCTATGGCATGTTCTTGGCTCTACTTTTTATTGGTGGTCTTGAATGGCCCATGCTAGCTACGATCGCTGGTTAAAGAATAATTATTTTGTTTTCCATTGAAAATATGTATTTTATTCATTACACAATAATAATATGATTATTATCTTATCAGGAGATATCTGGATTATTGGGAGGATCCATTATGCTAAGGGATACTTTTCAGGGAATCCAAAAAAGCGGTTAGATCTTAAGATAATAATCAGATTCAAAATGATAATTAAAATATCTCTTTTATATATAATAAAATATTTTAATTTNTAAAATATTGATCAGATTTAAATTGATATTTAGAATATCTTGTCTATGTTTATAAAATATATTTTAATTTCATTCTAGATTACACGGTGAATATTTCCTTATTGGATTACTTATATTGTTAGTTGCTACAATCAAGTTTGCTGTGAGGCTCGCCTTCTAAACAATATCGAAAATATGTTCAAATATGAAAAACATGTTATTGAATAAATCAAAGTAATTTCATTACTTTTAAACAAACAAGAAATGGAGATAATTATGCATATTTTTATAAAAAATTAATAAATATTAATAAAAATCAGGTAAGCTAATTCAATATGAATATATAGATATGTATCAAGTCTCATTTAATTTTTAGACATTAATCAATTTTTTTCAATCTAAATGTCAAGTTTATATGTAAATGAATACAAATCCTACATATATGCACTTAAGTATTGTATATTATTTATCGTAGACTAGGACGAGGTTATTTACTTTCATTTTTAATAAATATTGAATTGTTTAAAAAATGAATACTCAAATTGTATTTGATTGAGTGCAATGTGCATATTAATTATTATTGTAAAAAATATTCGAATAAACTCATATAAATTGTTGAATATTTACGATTGTAGTAATATTTTCAAATCGCAATTTGATTTGTAGTGGAAATTATAAAAAAATCTAGAAATTTTGCAAAAAAATTGAATATATAAATTTTTGAAAAAAAATGTTACTTATTTTTACAAATCTAATATTTCTCACATTATTGAAGACATATTCATTTGAAGCTTATGAATTAACCCCGGAAGAACATCATGAAGATAATTGCATTTCTGGAGTTAATTGTCGTGGGGTATTTTCTGCAAATTTACCACCACCTCCACCATGGGCTAGTGTTTGCACAAAGGAAGGACATGATGATCTCTTTCGGCGAGTTTTTGACACATTAATAGATAAAGGATTATTTTTTAGCGAAAAGGAGGGACGCAAGAAATCCCCTTTTGAATATAAATCTCCGGAAGACCTTTTAAAAGAACTTGACCTTAAACTGGGCTCGAACGGAAGTTATTCTGATAAAGATATTTTGTAAGAATATTTTTAAAATTTATATAATTTATATGATATTTTTAAAATTTTCTAGATATTTCGTGAATAAAATCCTGGAATATTCCCCAAGAGGGAGCCACCCATTCCATTTGAGTAGGAGATCAGGAGGGTATAGGAAATTAATTATAACTTTAAAAAAATATTAATATAATATCAGTAGCATATTATTAATACTTATAATAATGATTTTTAAACTATTATTTGATATAAATTGATTAATTAATTTTTCCAGAATTGATGCTTATTCAATCGCTGCTGATTGGGTTATGCACGCGGTTTGTTTTAAATTTTTGCATAAAGACAAGTATTATTTATTATAAATAATATTTTAATGCAGATTTCGCAGCCTATTGTCACATATATTTCAGGTAAAAAATGATAAAATTTCGCAAAGTAATATATAGGAAAGTTTATATTTAATAAATTCAATTTATAGCACCAGTATTTACCCTGACGGATATGGAAATATTAAACCAATTACGGAACCTTATTGGATATTCAAAAGATTCATGGGACGGAGTAGGTATTTAACATTTCTTTAAAAATATACATTTCAAATAATCTGATAAATATAATTTAAATGGATTTCTTAGAAACTCCATATGCAAACGGCTATGCCCTTCAAAGCGCAATCCAGAGCTATTTTGGCGATTTCAAAAAAGACGGAATAATAAATATCGGTCGACCAGAGATTTGTATATTCATTTCTGAATTGGGAGATTATTCTTTTGAAAAAGAAGCCAGCCTTCAAGGTTTACACTTTACATACTGTTTAAAAAAATTCGAAATATATACGATATATATATATATATATATATTAAAATTGATCAGGAATTGGAAGCAATGCCGTCATCAGAGTCAAAACTGATGAATTTGGGCGGATAGATATTTACGAATTGAAAAAGGCGATAGATGCAGCAGTTTTACAGAATAAAATTCCAATAATGCTGATTGGAAATGCTGGTACACATACTCTTGGCGTAATTGATCCACTTGAGAAATTAGGTACTATATTTCTAATATTCATATATATTAAATTGGGTTTGAAACCGATTAAAAATTTAAATTTTCAGCGGACATCGCTAAAAATAATAAAATGTGGTTCCACGTTGATTCTAATTTGGGAGGTGGTATTCTTTTTTCAAAAGAGCATTCAAATCGTTTAAAAGGAATTGAAATGTAAAAGATTTTTTTAATATTCATAAAAATAATATTTTAAAATTAAATGGATATTTGAATTCTAGGTCAGATTCAGTATCATTTACTCCAGAAAACCTTTTGGGTATATCTCCAGTAGCCAGTTTCTTTATAACATCGCATTCTAATCTTTGCTTTAAAAGTTTTGGGATAAGAAAGGTTTGGAATTTTAAATGAACATTTTTATTTTATTTGATTAAAAATTAAGTAAAATATTTAAAAGCCAGCATATGTATTCAAGACATCAGTTCTAGCTTCAGAAAGATGGGATGTTGGGGTAAGAAAAATAGAATTATATAAAAACTAAAATACAAAAATTTTTAAAATTTAGGATTACACAATTCAAGTATGTAATACTACAATAACATACAAAATACTATTATTAAAATCAATCATTATTTTAGACCAGCCGAGATACAAATTCTTTCAAATTTTGGTATTCCTGGAAAATGAGGGTACGACATTTATTTAAATATAAAATTAAAATATTAAATATTATTAAATTAAAAACCAATTAATATAGGGTGGAAAATATTTTGGAAAAATCATCGATCAAATGTACAAAACAACACAATTTGCGGTATCAGAGCTAAAAAGGCGTGGGAGTGGATTCAAACTAATATTGGATGATTTTGATCTCCCATTTGTATCATTTTATTATATTCCTGAATTTCTTCGAGGAAATACTGATCGGAATTCACAACAATTTATATCAGATATTAGCAATGTAATATTAAAATTTCCAAATTTAAAATAATTTAATTCCAATTTAGTTCACAGATAAATTGCGCAACAGCTTAATCCAAAATGGAATTCTTTATCTCTCATTGACTGATTTGGGGAAGCCAAATCTTCCACTTTTCTTCACTATAAATCTAAGCCAAACTACTTTGACACAAAATGATATTTTAATGATATTCGATTTGATTGAATCTTGTGGAGAAGAAGTTATAAATATTGGGATATGTACATGCAATCATCCTTCTTTATGGGAAGATGTATCTTCCGCCGATCAACCTTCAATAGCGCCATTAGAAATTCATCGACCATTTTTCAAAGCTGTCTCCGATCTAATTTTGGATAAAGCTTTATATTTTCAAGATAAAAGAAATGAATCTCCGTACCAATTCAAATCACCACAAGATTTGGAAGAATTAATTGATTTTAAATTGGGTGATGATGGCCTTAATAATGAAACCCAAGGGTTGGATATTTTAGAACAAACTATAAAATATTCTGGTCATCCTCAACATGTCTATTGGATATATCTACTTGCTGGAGGGTAGGATATTTTATTAATTTATATTATTTAATTTTTTTTAAATTATGATTATTATTTTTCCCAAGGCTGGATCCATATACAATTATTGGCGATTTAATTTTAAGTGTGATTGGGCCATCTCTAATAGCTTATGAAGATAATCCGATAATGAATCTCATTGAAAAATCGCTTGCCAATGCACTGCTTAAAAGAATTGGATGGGAAGGTGGAGATGTATTATTTCCGCCAGGTTAGCAATTGCTAAATATTTTTAAAAAATATTTTATAAAAAAATAATTTTTATAGGAGGATCAATGGCAAATATTTATAGCATTAATATGGCACGATATCACAAGTATCCTGAAGTGAAGACCGAGGGAGTTAGAACTCAGAAAAAAATAACGCGGATTTATTTTAGCGAAGGAGCTCATTATTGTTTTATTAAAGCTGCATTTTATTTGGGTAGAATAATGATATTATATTCAAATTATAATTATTTTATAAATAATATTTTAGGATTCGGCAGAGATAATGGGATTAGGATACCTTCTGATAAGAAAGGAAGAATGAACACCACTGCACTTCGAATAAAAATTCAGGAAGATCTTAATGCTGGTTTTGATCCGTTGGTAATAATCGCCACTTCTGGTATAAAACGAAATTATATAAATAATTTAGAGAATAAACTAGTTTAAATGTTTAATATTTTTAATGCTGATAGGAACAACAATTTTAGGAGCTATTGATCCTCTAGAAGAAATTGCTGCTATTTGTAAGATTTTAAATTTCGTTTTATAAAATTACGATTTATCAAGTTTTTTAATACAATATACCTATTCGGAACAGGCAAAGAATTCAAAATTTGGTTCCATTTGGATGGATCCTTCGGAGGTTTTAATTTAAATATATATGATTTTAATTTGGCAGATTAAATATATATTTGAAAATCAGGTTCAATGATTTTTTCCGAAGATGAACATCGTGACAGGATTAAAGGAGTTGAACTGTAAAATTATATATTAATTTAATATTAAAATATTCACATATATAATATAATCATTTTATTTTCAGGGCTGATTCTTTCAATTTTAATCCAGTCAAATTGCTCTCATCAACAGTCCTTATGACTTGTCTTCTGGTTAAACATCCAGGCTTAGTTATAAAAGCCAATGGGATGTGGGATAAAATGGATTACCCTAAGGGGAATACTTTATACCCATATAAGGATTTTGATTTGGGAGATAGATATTTGGAGAGAAGTAGGAGAGGGAACGCACTTAAATTGTTTCTTTCATGGCGAGCCAAAGTAAGATTGATAATTTCTTTTTTATTACATATATTATAAAAATTAAAAGATATTTAGGGAATAAATGGAATCAGCGCACATATTTCACGTGTTTTTGAAATGGTTAAATATTGTCGAGAAGAAATGACAAAACGGCCAGGATTTGTACCCTTCTTAGATGAATTTGATTTGACTAATGTGATATTTATGTACCTTACCTGAAAGATTAAGAGGAATGGATCAAACTACTAAAGTATTTATTTTAAAAATAATTTAAAATGGATTTTATTATATGCAAAGTTTTAAAAATGTACAATTTTAGGAGTTCTTTGAAGAAATCAAAGATGTGTCTTACGAACTCCAAGCTCGTCTAGTGCACGAAGGTATTATATATTATTTCCTATTTATAATGGAATATTACAAATGTCTGAAATATGGATTTTAATTGTTGATATCTATAATTACCACCATAGGAAGTGCAGTTTTTGTAGCTCATAGGCATCGAGATGATATACCCATGCAACTCAAGTAAATCATTCTATTTATAAAATAATCATATTTTTTCTTGTCATTTAGCTAAAGTATTATAAGTATTATTTATTATTATTATTTTTAACAGCTTCTCATTTATGAGTTCAGGTAAAAAAATTTTTTTTAAATCTAAAAATAAATTTTTATTACATTTGAATTTCGAATAGGAATTACAAAAGAAGATATTATATTTCTAATAGAAGAAATAATAAGGTTTGGACGAAAAATGTAACTATTGTATATGCAAAATCTGAGTTTATATAAAAATTCAAATTATATTGCTATTAAATTTTTATATTTCGTATTAAATTAATATATTATTTTTTTCATTTTATTAATTACAAATTTAGAATTTATGATTTTATAATTTCGATATAAATAATTAACATAATTATATATCATAGATATTTAAATAGCCAATTTATTAATTTTATATTTTACATTATCAAGATAATGTAGAATATTATTGAAGGGAATCTCACATGAAATTATAGACAATTTGAATATTATTATACACCTTTTTAGTTGATTATTTATTTAACAAAGAAGTTATAAATTAGAAATACACCTCCAATTTATTTTACAATATTTAATATATTTCTAATAATTATGTATATATAAGTATAAAAATTATCGATAATATTTTTTGCCAATTTCTTAGCCAAGCTAACACTATAACTATATAATTTAAAAATTTTAAATTTCATTTTAATTATTTCAAGATTAAATATTTCTATTAAAAAGAAAATTCCTGCAATAATAATCCCACAACCCCAAATTATGAAAACAGTTAAAAGATTAGATATTATTTTTTGGGTTTGGTAACTTTGTTCCTGTATCTCGATTCCAAATATTTTGCGATAATGAGTATTCGATATATTTTTGTTTGCCAATATAACTGCCCACTTATTATTTATCCCTGCCTCGACAATCCCTCTCAGCTTAATTTTAACTAAATCACCTGGCATATTTTTCAAAATAAATCCTACCATTTCTCTATCAAATTTATTCTCTCCCATCCCAATTTTAATACGCGGTTCTGCATCTGATAAAAATTGCATCAAAGATGTTATATCTTCCTCATCAATGAATAACGCGGAATCCAAACAATTCAATATTTCTTTCAAATATGGATCATTTTTATTCATTTCCGATAGCAAGCTGGAATTTATAATCAGCATCGAATTTTAATTGAACATACATTTGTTCAAATTTCACTCTTCGGGAAATGTTATATTTTACTTTATCGCAAATTTTTAAAGACCTACAATATGTGGGATCATTATCTTGGAAAATATTTACAATTTCCCCATATCTTTGATTAACGCAGTTTTGTAAGCATTCTTTTTCTGATGAAAATGTAACCCAATTTGAAATAATTCCCACTAAATTTCTTCGCCTTTTATTAAAATCAGCCCATTCTTCTTGACCCTTTCTTGGTTTCAAATATATATAATCAAACATCTTATAACGATGATTAATTAGTTGTTCCAAATCATTTGGCAGAGTTTTTGCAAGTGGTGCCAACAACCCTGATGTTATAAAAGATTTGTATCCATTAGCCATAATAATACCCATTAAAATTATCCAGGTAATTAAAAGTGCTTTTAGGTATCCTTTGAGGATCCTTTCAATATTAACATTTTGATCTAAAAGCGGTGGCAAAATTATCATAAAATTTCTAACTCCATCGCTTTTAGTTCTTTCGTTTAATAACAATATCAGAAATAATAAAACGCCTGATATTAACAAGAAAATAAAAGTACATTGGTCAAATGGGAGGATAAAATATTTGAAATCAAGTTTAGAACCACCTATTGGACTGCAAGTTAGGAAATTCCTTTGAATTTCACCAAATGGAACAAATTCTTTTTGAAATATATCAAATTTCATTGGTAAATTTCCCATCTCTATATATGAAATTTGTCCTTTATAATCCCAAACATTGAGCTTAATGAAAGTCCCATCTGCTTCGGATATATTTCTATTATCTTTAATTGCGAATGAACATATTGCGTATAAGGAATGTTGAAGGTAATCTTGAAATTTTAAAGGTATTTTTTTTGAATTAACACCAATAAATTGAATATTTTTAGAAGATGCCAATTTATCCATAATTGATTTAGATTTTTGGAATAAATTTTTTACTTTGGATTTTTTGTCAAAATAATATAAAGGTATAGGGGAAATATATAAATGGTATCTCAATCCTTTTTGAAATATTTGGAGGATAAAAATTTTACTAATTACTTGATTATTTCGGTAGCAAATTAGAAAATTATATTTTACCAATTCTACATTTTCATATTCAGAATTGATAGAATTAGAATTAGCATATGGACAAGTTTGTACAAAGTTATATAAATCTGAATTAAAGAAATTCGAAATTTGGATGCCGCTTAAAATATCATAATCCAGTCGAAATGAGGATTCTCCTCTGAATAACCATATGGCAGAACAGGTTAATTTGGCTTTATTTAGACCAAATGATTTCTTGATCTTTTCAGTTATATTAACTAAATTCCAATTTGTATATGGTGTAAAAATATCAGGATAATTAATATTTATTGCATTCTCTTGAAAAATATCCAGATAGCAATTAAATATTGATGAGGATATTTCTTTTATTTCAGGTAGTTTCAAATAAAGGGAAGTAGTAATCGGTGTGAAAACAAAAAATATTATTAAATAAATCTCCATTTCTGGAAAAAAATATCAAAATGGGTTGATAAATGGAATGAAATTAAATTAAATTCGTAGTAGTAGTACATGGAATATATGGAAATATTTTTATGCGTAATGTTTATTTAATTAAATTTAATGACACAATTATTTTGAACCTAGTCAATTTACGCTTTATTAAATTTCAATATATAATTCAATGAATTTGATTATATTCAATAGATAGGTGGTAAACACTAGAATATAATTTGATAGGGATAATGAGATTTATTATTAAATAATTCCGGATAAGAAATATATCAAAAATTTGAACAATTCGGCAAATAATACATATGTTTAGGCATATTAAATAATGGCGTAAATATATAAAAATGGATAATTATAATAGATAATTATTAATTATCTATTTTTATTTGCAAAAGTAAAAGTACATTTCATTTCTCTCTTTTATTGTACATAAAATATTGTACAATACAATTAAATTTATATAAAATTTCATTTTTTTTCTTCGAATAAAGAATGAACACAATGTAAGCCTTAAAAATAACTTATCGAAATTTTATACAGAATTAGGCTCAAATTTTTTAATCTTCAGTTTTTATTTAAATTTCTTATAACTTTCAAATTTCTTAGAGCTGGTATCCTTTTTCTTGTAGCAGCGAGTCCATTTACATCTGGCACATTATGCCCAGAAGATGCCTCAGATGGTCCTTGTGCTTGTCTCCCTCCATATGTGCCCCTAAATCCGACATATGTATTTTCATAATTAAATTTCAAAGAAATATAATACCTATATTCTCAAAGAATTTAAATTCTAGATATTGGGTTCTGATTGGTATGTTCCGATGATCAATCAATATGGGATCCGTAATACGGCCAAAGCATTGATGGGTGGGCAATGTTTAAGCAATGTAAATGAAATGGCTACAGTCCAATCAAAAACACATTTTGACCCTAATCAAACTATTGTTGTGGGATTGAAATTTCATTTTGAACTTTCAGGATTTGGAGGAACAAAAATCCTCTATTCTAATTGCACTATTACAGGGATTATCACACTTAGTTGTAGCTGTATAAATGGTCCGAATGCAAATCCGCCTGATATATATTGCGGAAATTTAAGTAAACTTTCAGTATTTCATATACTTGCAGTATTCATATATTTTTAAACTTGCTATTTTTAATTAGATCCACATACCGCAACAGTTATTGAAGTAAACGAACAGCTGGGCTATTGGATTGCTCTTTTTTGCACCTCGGATAATTATCGAGATTTTTTTGTTCTCTCAAAAACTCCTTGCCTCACACCGGAAGCTCAAACAGCAGCTAAAAATAAAATTCTAAGTACTGGACTTTTTAGCGAATCAAATTTTTATTATCAACTATATTTTTCTTAAAAATTTTAAGCAAAATAAAAATTTTATCTTCCTATGTATATTTATATTTACATTATTTAGGACCTAGGTTCTCTAAATTTAAAGCTATTCAAATATATTGAATTTTAATTACGTCTGAATCCAGATTTAAACTTTGCTCTTGGCTTCCCCAAATATAAAATTTTGAAAAATCCAGTGTGTGAAGTTCTGTATAAGCATATTCAAGGCCTCTCCCAACAAAAGAAATGAACAATCCAATCAAGAATAACCAAAATACAGCTTTTAAGTTTTCCATTGTTAGAGGGCGTTCAGAATTGGATCCACCTCTCGTCAATTCTTCCAACTTTGAATAAATCTTGGACCCTTTCATCCCTTGCATCATTTCCCTACCCTCCTTTTTAAATCTCGTATTTATTTCCAACTCCCATTTTCGGTATATCCCTGATTCAGTCATTCCAGCCAGAACTCCGAAAAATCCATCAACATATTGGGAGTGCTTTTGAAATCCTTGAGATATTGTCAGGCGTTTGGCACTCTATCAAAAAATATTTTAATGAGTTTTTATATTCAAAATGCATTTAAGCAAAAATTACCAACCTCCCAACTTATTAAAAGCGGAGAAATTGTAGTCAGTAATGTCATCTTCCGAGCAATCTCTTGATCAATCTGGAATGCAACATGGTTAATAATTGATTTCCCTTAAATAGTACTATTTTACCATTGGAGACCATGTAATGCATACAAAGTTTTTCTCTTGCAAAGTCCTGAATATGCATTTATCGACAGATGGGTCAAAAATCAATTTTTCGCGTATTGCAGAAATATATGGGTCTCTGCTTTCCATTATAAAAGCGTATTCCACATTCCCTTGATGGTGAAGCATGTAGTTATAATCAGGTTGACTTGCTAGTTCTTTATAAGTCATGGGGAGTTTCGCAGATTTTGGGAACGCCAGATTACTTCGAAGTGTAGATCGATATCCGGTTGATATTACAGTCCCGCCCAATAGGAGAATCAAACTGAGATACCGAACGCCTTTTGGGATATCCGTCAAGCCCTAAATTTCAATCATTTATATTAAAGCTGGGATCCAAAGTACCGAACCCAAATTTCAAAATCAGATCCGATTTCGGCCTGAACCGATAACATTCGGATTGGAGAGATTTTCAATACTATATCTGAAACCCCTGATTAAATCAATCCTTTTCGAAGCATCGGATTTGAACTCAATCCGTCCGATTGTTTGGATAACCCGTCGGATTTTGCTAATTTTAAATTCAATTTTTATTCAAAATTGATTGGAATTTTTTCTATCCAAAGTAAATCTTCGGATTTGGACTTCTATCCGATACAGTCGGATGTCAGATTGATCTGATACGGATCTCGGATTCCAGTTTTATTATGTCATATTTGAAATTAACCTACCTGCTCCATTAAAATAGAATACGGGATGATTGACGCCGAATCAATCACAATTGGCTTGATGCTCCCTTCCCGGATGTACATGACGAACCCCTGGACCATGGCTAATATTATAAGTGTTAGGAAAGTACCAATCCAAACTACATTGTCTAAAGGTTTTAAAAATGCATTCCATTTCATATCAAGTTCTGGATGTCCAATTATAAATATAAGATCATTTGTAGTCACAGTTAGACCCATACTCGGGTAATCAACGCCATATGACCAAGAAATGTCCATTGAAAGTGACATTGTCATTTGATGATCCAATTCCGGATAAAATACCTGTTTTTTTTTCAAAATTTCAAATAAAATTTTCACCAGATCTATTTTTAAATTCACCTTTGAATACATTCCAGTCCAAGTCCCATTTTTTAACAAAAATCCATAATTCTCACCCGAATAAGAAGTCTCAAAAGTATAGTTGAATTTTTCAGCACCAACTTCCATCATTTTGTAATGAGAGCCATCTAGCTGAATCCTCCCTGCAACTTCCCATCTTTTATAATTCCAAGGTGGGTATTCGCAACCTGCAATTTTAAAATGCCGACCCCGAAGATTTCCACCAGAATAAGGATTTTCAATTGTTTTGTCGCCAATATTCTCCAAATGGATTGGGAGCCCTCTATCGTAAACTAATGGATCTACGAAGATATTATTTCCGGAATCCCCATCAATTGCTAGACCAATTTTTAGCCTTAATTCCCAAACAGATTTTATTGTCCAAATGGCTCTGATTTCATGGGCCAAATTAATGAATATGACTTGATCTCTTCGCCGATTGATCCATTGATGAATTAAGCGATCAATCTTATTATTTGGGATTAACCAGAATAGGGCAATTTGAGAATGGAAATTGGGATTGTAAAACCGAATTTTTTTAGTTAATTTTTCACCGTGAATAAATGGCGTATTTTCAAGTAATTTCCAATCAAATTCTGGTAGATCTAAATTGGGGTAATGAAATAGGTGGATTGTTGGGCTAAGTGGATGCTTCGTAATAGCAAATGATATGATTGAATTGATTTTGTTAGAATTTTTTAAGAGATTTTGAGATAATTGTTTTTGATAGCTGCTTGGAGTTGAATCAGTTATTTTAATATAAAAAGATGCTAAATAATAGATGAAAATTGCGAAAAATTTCATTTGATATGAAATAATATGTATAATTGTAAAAATATTCAATTTCTAATTACCTAAATACCAAATATTTGATTTTTAATTAAATATCGGTTTATATTCTCAAGGGCAAATATTACATGTACGATGGAAATATGGTTAATAAAAAAGATATCTGGATTTAAACGTTAAATAAGAATAAGTGCTCGAAGTTTTTGATATGTATTCATGTATTGTATTTAAATGGCATGTTTAGTTCTTAATTCATAAGTCACGTAAATAACGCAAAAACCTCGCAAAGTAAAAGCTCTATGAATATTTGATGAATTTTAAAATTTCTTCTTCATTTTGACATTTGCAATGTATTTTTAGGTTTCTTTCTTTGGAAAATATCTTATATTAAAAATTCTATTTATTGCATATATTGTAGTTATTGTACAATAAAATACACACATATTGTATGTGAATATAATATTGTACAAATTACAGATAGGATTATATGTATGATTTGGTTGAAAATAGTAGAGTACTAATCCTAAATGATCTATTAAATATATTTATTTGTGAATACACACTAAAACCCATTTTAATAAGTGGAAATCCATGTTTTTGATAATTCTAAAAAAGGATTGTAATGGCAATTTACGTAGCTCATTCCGCCAGGGTTAGGTATCCGTAATCGTATTGCAATTGTTTCTTTAAAGATAAGGATTTTGTATTTTAAAACTTGATCTCAAACTTCCTCGTCAACTCATATACCTATAAGTTGTCAATTTATCCACATAAAAAACTTCCCTATTTAATTAATTATGTACCCGGTTTGAATTTCGCTCTGAATAAATTTAATTTTTTGTCCAATTTTATTCTAATGAATCGATATATTATATAATTTAGTATACATGCAATTAATACAATTGGATGTGAAAATTAAGCAAGAGGAATAATTATAACTTATAATTATCGCACGTGTTATACTTTAATTATATATAAGTAGGTTAATTATACTTATCTGCTTTATGTACTTTACATAATTTTAATTTTTCTAAAATTATATCATAGCTTAGGTTAGGCATATCTTCTTCCCAAATATGAACATATTTACATGAGAAAGGACGTTCTAGACAGGTAATTATGTGCATTAAATGCATGGGACCATTTATATTTTAAATTATAAATGCCAAAATAAATTTCATAATAGGTAGGTATATTTAAAAATAAATACCTATTATACTACAGATATAAACTAGTTTGCTTAATCCGGAATGCTCGTAGATTGAGAATTGGAAAATAATAGTACATATTTTTTAAAAAAAATTTAAAATTAATTCATTTATTCAAAATTCGCATGGTCCATAAAAAATGATAACACCAGGATTTATGAAATTTTACGGATTTATTATTAATTTGCTCGCAAGGTTCAAATGCTCCCCATTTTACATAAATTCTGATGGAAGATTTGAAAAGGTATCAGTAAAATCCACTAAGATTTGGCGAATTTTTCTTTACATATTTATTTTTCATGTTCTGTGCATATTTATAAAAATAATTTTGAATAAAGAAATCCTTTCCAATCCTTTCCTCGTATTCTACGCTTTGGTACATTATGGCGGATTATACATCAACATTTCTATGATACAAAATTACTCATCAATCCCATATTTGTGCAATACATTGGTTCATTTGGAAAGAATTTATGGAGGTACCTAAAATAAATAAGTACCTACCTAATAGTATACCTAAATATTAATTCAAATATATTACTACGATTAATCTTTAAAAATTTACAGGAAAAATCCGGAACAGATTTGATATATTGCTTCATCTTACAATATTGGCAATATTTATCTATTTATTGATGATTTTCGCATTCTTTTCCGTCTACTTTATTTTTTACGAGAGCCCCATCTATTATTATTCAACTTTGAGGATAATTAGCGATAATTTCTTGATAATCATTTTGATCGGATTTTATATAGGATTTTTGGGGAGTTTTGGATTGGGCTTTGCTTTTATCTGTACTATAATGTTACAGATTTACCTCGTATCAACAGATACATGTCTGCAAAATTTAAGAATGTTTGCCCGAAAAAGTGTGACAGAAACTGACCTAAAAGAAACCATCAAAGCTTGGAAAATTCTCAAAATGATGAACATTCAATTTAATACAGATTTTGGAACTCAATTCATGTCCTCTATTGGGGTAATCACAAACACAATGATCCTGATGCTCAACATTGGCTCCCTATTGTTTTATGGGAAAATACACTTTCTCATTTATATCCTTTTTCCCCTCACTTCACTAATAGGACTAATAATAACATCTTTTGCATTTTATCAAGCATCACTCATCCGGTCAATTTCCACCCAGGTTCTGACCATTTTGAGTCAAAAGAGTTTAAATATGGGAAAAATATACAAATTCCAGATCCGATCCATGCGACATTTCGGACTTTATTTCTATTCATTTTATTGCATCAAATTCACTACATTTCTCAATATCGTTCTTTTTGTTTCTTCAAAGTCTTTTGCTTTTTACGTCTTGTTTGTAAGGGAAAATTCGAGAGAATAATTAAAAAGAAATAAATTATTCACTCAAAATGATTATTTTAATTTCTTTTCTATTAATAGATCTTAGGTCTGATATACTTAAGAAAATATCATACCGATATTCTTACCAAAAGATTATATTCATAATTAATACAAAGAAGATATATGTTTTATTGGCTGTGAGAATAGTTTTATTCATTTTAAAAGTTCACTAGAAATTAATAGGGCTATTCCGTGTCTGGGTTCCCGGATGTAATTCGGCCTATTTCCTAATACTATACTTTACAATATTATTTAAAATTCTACTACAGTTTGTACTACTTTTTTTAGTTTATTAAATTATCATATTTACATTAAAATTAAAGCGAAAACATATCTATTTAAAATATCTAGGTAATAATTATTTTTAAAATCTATCACAATGTGGTTATTTTAATTTACCTAATAAGTTAAATAGTATTATTGACTCGATCTTGTTCCCGAATAAAATCTGATTCCTCAATCTCATTTTCGCGACATTCAAATCCTCTCTCTAAAAGCTTTAGGGCAATGGCTTCCCTCCTCAGAATCTCCATTTCCACCGTGTCCTCAGTCTCACGACCACATTTGAACAATCCTTTGATCCGATCGCCAAAAAGGTCCATAAAACTCTCTTGAAACCGTTTTGAGAAATATGCATAAAGGATCGGATTAATTGCAGAATTGATGTAGGTAAGAAGATTGGTAGAAAGTGTAAATAAAGGATAGTAATAGGTTAATTTCGGAAACCATTCGGGAAAGAAATGCTGAATTAATTTCCGGAAATGATAAGGGAAATTAAAGATGGCAAAGGCAAGGACAATAATGATTAGCATCAGGATGACTCTTTTTTCTCCGGTTTGGGTAAGTCTATTAGGTGGGATGGTATTGGGATCTGGTGGTTTTTCTTCAACACCCTGAGGAATATTTTGCGGGTCTTCGGAAAAACTGACAGATTTCTTTCTGGAACATTTTGATTTTGCAAGGATTGTTTTAGGCTCAGGTGTAGTGGATCTCAATTTCTTGAGAATTGAAGTTGATTTCCAAAAGTAAATCCCAATTGCACAGTAGGTCACGGTAATTATAATGACAGGAATAATGTAGAGGATGATAAAATTAGCCAATTCATAATATTTGATATCCAGAAATTTTAAATCTGGAACGCAAATTATCTCTGTGATCATTTCTCCATTTTCATCAGTGTATTTGTTGGATATTGTGTCGATATAGTATAGTCGAGGTCCATTTACTATCCCACTGATGAGCCAAAGTACGCCGATTATGATCTGAAATATTTTAAATTATTAAAAGAATGGATAAATTAATTTCTTTTTAAAAATACCCGGATATTTTTACGGTGAAGTGCTTTCTTCCAAACGAATTGGTGAACAATTGCAAGGAACCTTTCAATGCTGATGAGAACCAATAAAAATACGCTGGTCGTGTAGGCCATCCTGTCAACGAAATTGTAGATTTTACATAGGAGGGAACCCAAGAGCCAGCTTTAATAATAAATATATTATTATGTAAATTTCCATACCCAATTTTTTACTGTTACATCATATGTATTGATATCATTAATAATTTATTATTGTATATTAAAATATTAAATTGATACTCATATATATGAATCTTCTCAACCTCTGGATTATGTAAATGAATATATTTTGAAGGATGCAAAAAATCGAGACAAAGAAATCTAAAATAATTCAATTTAAGTACATATATATTTTAAATACCTATAAAATTTAAATATCACGAATTGCTTTTACCAGCCAATGCGAGATTTGCCAAAATTAAATTTGTTGTAGACCTCATTCGATAATGAATCCCAATCACAAGGAGGACATTTAAGTTCCCTGTATTTTTTTTTATTAAATTTTTCTAAATATATTTATATATTGTATATTTCGTTATAAAAATTTTTTGAATTCAATTATAAAGTGTCTAACCAAAAAAGCAAAAGGAGAATACGACTGAATAAATAACTGAAAAGAATTTTTGAAATCAATATAAAATAAGTTGAATAATTGGTAAAAAAAATCATTTAAATTAAAAAATACCAATAAAAATTATTCTAAAATTTGGCGATTCAAGGATAAAATCGCTCTCAAATGTATTATTGCCTAAAAATTTAAGAATATATTGGATATACAATTGTATAAATGATTAGATTTAAAAATTAAAATATTCTTACCCTGCATATTTTTAAAAAATTCGCAATCAATCAGTGAGTGATTTCCTATTAAATTATACGAACATACTAATATCATTTGATGCATGTATATAATTTGACGTCATAAAAGTTCAAAAAGCATCATGTATACTTGTACATAAAGTGAATACCTCCTTTTGATATGTTACAAAATAAAGAGACCTTTAATAAAATATGAAAAAATAACCTACCGCTAATAGCGGTAGGTCTCAAGCAAACAAGATTGTCATTTTTTACTAGAGTTCATTTAATATGAAAAAATTTACAAACATCCCAGAGAGTTTCGGCTCCTTTTATTTCATAGTAGGTAATAGGTATTACATATTGTAGGTACATTAAGTAGATATTTACATATATTATACGATAGGCATGTACGGATGTTCTTATATAATTAATATAGATTGGTTCAGTTGATATTTTACAATATATTTATATAGATATTTATTTATATATTATTATGTTTTGGGTATCGAATCCGATAAGAAATTTTTTATAGTTGTATAGACCTACAGAGTCACCTACAAACTGGGAGGAAATGCAAAAATTGATTCTCGGAGTCCTTTTTTCACAAAATAAAAGCATCTAATTCAATTAATTAACTTAATGCGCTAATTTTTAAATAATGTAGTAATAAAATTAGAAAAAGGAAGAAAATAATATTGTAATATTAGTGCTACATACTATTGTATTAGATTAAAAACTAAAATTTTTGAATCCGGTATCCACTATGTTTCGGTATCTTTGATTTTAATTTTACAGAAGCAAAGACAAATCCAGTTGATCCCATCAGTAACAATTGAGGATGAAGTGCAAGGTTCGTTTTTTTCGCAGGTTTTGGCACATTTTTCAAAATCCTCCTTCGTAAAAGGAGAATCCTCCATATCTGCCGTGTATTGAGAGCATATGGCTGGTATCCCTTCCTGTAACGTATTATAATCAATTTCATAGTTTAGTTTATAATTTTAATCTCAAAACCCCTTTGCAAAAACATGATCCTGTTTGGCTATCGGAGCTGGATATCTATATTTCTGGATGAATGCTGGATGAATGGATATCTATATTTCCAATCACAATCGCCCTTTGCTGGTGCACAAAAATCCTACAAACTTTATTTTAGAATAATTTAACTTTATATTAATCTGTGACGTACTTACACTGCAACAATGTATAGTAGCTAGGAGGAAATCGCAATATTGGTGTATCGATTTTAGTCCGATAAGTTGACGCTAAAATATATTTATATTTTTTTAGCTATTAATTCCTATATAAAAATATTTTAAAGTTATTGTTCTTACGAGAGAGGTTACTGTCGGAATTCGCCCTTCACACGTTGATTTTTCAAATGGCTTGAATCCATTTTGGCAAATTGGCCAACCGGAATTTACCCCCTTCCAGAAAATTAGGAAAAACAAAGTAAATTGAATTAATTTTGAAAGCATTTTGAAGAATTGAGATTTTAATCAGGATCTTCAAGCTTTATATACCTATTAAGAAATCGGTCATTGCAAAAAATATGTCAAAGAGCTTTGACAGCCTTTGCGATATTGTCAAGAATTTGCATCAGTTGGCAAAATCAAGTTTAAAAGATAATTAATTAGTGTGCATTCAATACTGTGTATGTTAATAATTTATGCAAGGCTTCCTAATAAAGTATAACGCAATTGCTTAGATTTTAGCCGAAATCTGCCAGACTTGACATTTCTCAAATTCTAATTTCATTCCGGATATTTTGAAATTACATTCCGGCACTTGTTAACAACTTAATATTGTATTACATATTTCGCAATGAGACAATTGTATACAACTTAATAGAATTTATAAGAGATTTTATTTAGACCTACCTTTTTTTCTTATTTAGATTTTACAATATCAATATACGATATTATATGTACTATTTAGGTATTATAAACAAATAGCAATATTGATATTTATAGTATAAGCTATTTTACAGATAAATATCATGATATAGGTACTTGATATAGGTACCCTACTATTAGTATATCAAGATATTGGTATATCAAGATACTTTGTATACTAATATTAGTATTAATTACATTAACTAATTATACATTGTAAAGCCCTAAAATATTTAAATGTATTACAAATTATACGAGTTTAAATCAAATATTAACAAGTTCATTTCCTATTTATAATAATTTTTGCAGGCTTCAATAATAGACATTAAAAACTGGATTTTTCTTTACAAATTATCGGGGCTCAAATAGGACTTTATAAGGTTTGGTATTTACAATCAATCCGTATTTCCCATCAAGAGGAGGCAGAGGGTGACCCGGAGGA